>JAZKJV010008996.1:0-182186 GCA_037367405.1 Ottelia alismoides
TTGACCATCGTGCGTGGTCAGAGTTGATAGATCGTGGGAGGTAGAAATTGAATGCGGAGAGATCAAGAACGTGTGCTAAAAATCGAGTTGAAGCGGATCAAATTATGATGAAATTAATGATCTAAATAAAGAAATTGATGACGATATAAAAGTGCGAGAAATAAAACTACGGTTAACCTAGATAAAAATAAGAAAAACGTGGATCTCACCTTAGGAGCGGAAATGGACCGTGATTGCCTCGACGATGGCCGACTCGCTATCACCAGACGGCTCGGAGGCTGGGCATTTTCTCGACGAAATTTCTCTCGGAGATCAGACTCCTCTCTCTAAAGATTGATAAAGTTAGAATGAGGGAGAAGGAGCATATAAATAGAAAAGATAGAGATGAAATTTGAATTTTTGAAATTTTTTTGGTAGAAGAGATAAGAGAGATGAAAATTGAAATGAGATAACGATAAAAAGAGATAAAACTAATTACAAAATTTTCTATTTTTTTGAATTTTTGTCACTTTATTTACATTAATTAAAAATGTTATTATTTTTTATTTTTTTATGGTGGTTAATTAAAAATAGCAACTATATACAAATATTATATACATATATGACATTATATACATGGGTAAATGAGGTAATTAGCTTCTTCTTTTTTTAAAAAAAATAATTTGAATTAATTTTTTTTAATTTTTAAAAAATTAGTAAAAATATTTAAAATATATACAAATACAATATGTACAAAATACATGGGAAAGTTGCACAAAACCACCTCGAAAAACCAACTTTTTACTCGTAACTCCTAAAATTATGAAATCATAGCCATTTTAAAGATAATATTATTTATAATCCAATGGAAGTGAGATTGGTTCAATTTGAGTTCATATGGAGACATAATTGGTCTTTCAATTAGTGCTTAGTCGCTTTTTCCAAGTGTGGTTGCTTTTATTCTGTACATGATTTAATTGTGTAATTATTTTTATTAATTAAAACCCATTTTTATTTACAACTTTGGTTTTGATAGTTATTTGATTTGAGGTCAATTAAGGCACAAATAATTTTTTGTTAGTTTTATACAGATATATACAAAATAAGTGAGAAGTATTTACAACAACATACACGCACACATTTTTTTGGATTTTCTGCTTAAGGACCCTATCTCCCCTTACATTATTCCTGGTCGATCAGGTCAAGTCTTAACCTTCTCTCGGGGTTTGGGTAAGCTTGTATATAGTCTTTCATTTTTTTTCTTTTCTTTATTTTTCCTTTATTTATTTATTTATTTATTTATTTTAGGTTAAATTTAATATACAAATATATAATATTTACACACAGATGCAAGTTAGTAAGAATATGGAGTTAGTGTAATATGCAGGTGTTTTATAAGGGATTTTAAGCTAAAATAAATGAATAAAGATGACGAATCGCAGATTCATCATCCCCCTATGCTTTTCCTTTGCTAGTCCCTTAGCAAACAATTATTTGAAAGAATAAGTGAATAAAATAAAAAGAAAAAAAAAGAAAGGGAAAAAAGAGAAAGTAGGACAATATTGAGTATTAAACTTATCTTCATAAAATTGTAGTTTAGAGCTCTGTCGGACCTTTGGATTATAAGTGTGTCGGAACTTCTATGAGACTTAGAATTTTAAAATTGACAGCCTTCAAGTTCTACACATCATTGTCACAGTTTCAGCTCAGAAGTCATCTTATATCAATCCTCTTCCCAAAGTATACCTTATGGACATTGAACAATTGACTCATTTGTGTGAAAGATTTTAGCTCTTCCCATCTAGAATGCCGGACTACCATGCAAATCTCCTATCCGTTAACTCATCCTCGGGGGAGTCAGGTATTTCCTTCTAAGGTCTGTCGCGCTGTGTTCATAATCAAATTGGGGAGAAGTTAGAAGAATGAGAAAAGAACTGGAGGGTGGCCAGTGTAGTCACCTCTCCTTGTGAAGCTGGCCAGTGTATGCGAGTCTCCACCAAGATCTGCAAGTTTTCTTGAAGCTTGGATCTTTTTGGTCAGGTATTTATTTGGTAGTGGCTTCTTTGTATTTGGATTTGTGGTGGTTTTGCTTGGATCTTATTGTGCCCCTACGAATATAGAATCTTTTTGTTTCCGTACATGTTTTGGGGTCTTAGAAAAAAATTTGCCCAGCCGTCCATCCCTTTTCCGAAGCTTTATTTCAAATCGTACTTCGGTCTTTAGATTTCCACGCTACTAGAAAAGAAACTCATATAGTCTTCCAACATCCCGTCTGAGTTGATCTAAGTACATAGTGCGAGAGTACAAATTAATTCCTTATTCCAGAGTTGTACCCAGAATGAAGAGACCAAGTTAGACACTAAGAGTCAAACGCTGCAAATTGTCATGTGGAACTCAAAGAATTAAGTCAAAGACCTAAAGCTTCTAAAATCCTATTTCTCGGTAAAGTTCCTCTGAGAATTAGGTGGACTATGGTCCAACTAAGCTCCATTCTTCAATTTTATTCCAGACATAGTTTAAATGTCAATACTATCCTGAGAAACGCACATGCAATTTCAAGAAAATATGAACAATGCAAAGAGATTTTTTTGAAAAGAAATGATGCACATGTGAAAAGAACATTTTTTTAACAATTTTCTAATTTTGAACTTTTTATGGAATTTTTTAAAGAAAAATGTAGATGTAAAAGAAATGGTTTTTTTCTTTTTTATTTTATTTATTTTATGTATTTTATTTTACTTATTTTTTTGAATTATGCAAGTTTTTATAGATTTTTGGTTTTATAGTTTTTTAAAGGAAAAAGGGTAAGCAAAATATATACATACAATGATTTTTTTGTTTTTATTTTTTTATTTTGTTTTTTGTTTTTGTTTTTTTACACATGTGGATTTTACAAAATCATACAAATAACCCCCCAAATAAACGTATTTAAAAGTACGAGTTATGTCTAAAGTATATATATAATATATACGACACCCCCTATACTTAGCTCGAACTATGTCCTCATACTGATCAGAGAGCGAAAAAGGAAAACATAACTCGTGCTAAGTATAGAAAAATGAAAAGACTCTTATGCTACAACGACTCAAAAAACAGATAAAAAGAAGAGAAGTTGGTGATCCCCCCATATACTTAGGATCAAGTAATCGTAAGTATAGTAGAGTGTACAAAAGAGGAAAACTGATGAAGAGAATGTACAGACTCAAAAATAAAAAGACACGATATGAACAACATCACCCCCTATACTTAGGGTAGAGTATCCCTAAGTGTAGGCAACAAGAAGAGTGATGAACATGACGAATATGAAGAACACAAATCATTCACCCCCTATACTTAGGATAAAGCACATCCTAGGTATAACATATATACATACACAGAAAAGGGGTGAATGATAAAACAGGGGAAGAAAGAGTGAAACGAAACGATACACAAGAGGAGTGGACGTACAAAGGTCAAGAAGGTCAAAAGCAAACCTTATTGCAGGACCGCTGAGGTATGGATTTGACAAGGTGTAGGTCGATATTGGGATCATCATTAGACATAAGCTGAGTAGGATCGACTAAGAATGTATCCTCAGCGGTTTCAGATTGTGCAGGCCTAAACCTATTATTGGAAGTAGTATAGTCATGTCCGGCCTGGGAAGTCTCGCAAACATCAAAGTAAAATGGCTCGAAATCATTATCAGAAAAAGTAGGATCAATTTCAACCTGGCGAGCCTCTACTAGATCATCATCTTTATCAAAAGTCCCAAATTCCTTTATAAAGGCAATCAAATCAAATTTGGCCCCATCGATCTCATCTGAACCACGGTGAATAGGAATGGACTCATCAGTAGAAGTAGTTGAATCATGTCCGTCCAGTCTAGTCTCAGATTCTGCCTTTTGTCTAAGGTTTCTATCGTGTAAATTCTGCGGATGTCATCAATGCATCTCCACATACTAGAAGGGGGAACTCCGAGGTATATGCTTTTCGAGTCTTCCTCCTTCAAGAGGAATTCATTGATTTCATTATCATCCAACACATAACAAGAATATCTGATATTATCCTCGAGGTCAAGTTCCTTGGGGTTGGCTAACCCGGGCGGTCTCTCATGGGATGCAGGTCTCTGGTCAGTAATGGGTGTTCAACACATCACTCCCTACATCAGAATAGAAGCAAATCTCTCCTGAACCATAATCAATAACGGCTCCTGCAGATGAAAGGAAAGGCCGTCCCAGGATGATTGGAGGGTGCTCCACAGGGGTGGAGGTCTCCATGGGCATTAGAACAAAATCCGAAGTGAAACTCGTGCCCTGGAAGAGAATGACAACATTTTCTATAATGCCCTTCGGCCTCGTGATAGATCTATCGGCAAATTGAACTATCATCATGGTTTACTTGAGAGTCCCAAGATGAAGAGACTGTACCATAAAGAAGGGTATTATATTGATTGATGAATTGCTGTTAAGGAGAGTGTTATCACAAGAATAGTCAGATATGGATCATCTCACAAGAGGTGTGGCAGTGTTCCCTTTCTTAAAATACGAACGGTGAGATATGGCATAGGTATTGGCCATGGTCAAGATGTGACGCTCATATCTTCTCCTTCGCTTTCTCTTCTTGTGTTGAGGAGTAGATAAATCTGTAATGGCCTGTTGAAGTGGGGCTTTAATTATCTCATGAAAGGTGGCCACCACTTTGGGTTTAGTCAACATTTTTTTGAATTTCCGGACATCCTCATACAAGGTAGGAGATCAGAATCAGCATATACATGAGGATTGCCAAGAGCGGTCTGTATAGTGGAATCCTCGGGGTCAAGGTTGGGACATGTGGTGGATAGATGTGGGAGTAAATGAGCGGGTATTTGGGTCCTCTTCTCACAAACTGAATCAATATTGTGTCTCCCAGAATCTTTTTGGATTTTTAAAATTTTCTCATTTTTTTGTATTTTGGGCGACTGCAAGCTCTCATGATTATCCTCAAGTGAATCTATATCCTCAAATAGTGGAGCAATGTTCTAGCTCGTATTTATGTTAAATAGATTGCTAATCCTCGAATTCATATGCTCCATCATCTGATTCAGTGTCTAAAGTGTGGATATCATGAAAGGTGACTCCAACATACCAGGATCGGGTGGGTTGAATGAGGATGGGTGAAAATCAAAGTCCTTCAATTCCTGAAATAATGGGTTAGGCAGATATGCACAAAAATCAGGAGGAAAGTCCTCCTGGAAAAGGAAAGGTGGATCGTCTGGAGAGTGCGAGAAGTCCGCAAAGATCGGATTAAAATAACTCCACTCGGCCATCTTCGAAACAAAAGATGGGATCAAGAGAGCACGATGGTCAAGTCAAAAGATATGGAGAAAAAGGCACAAATGCACAGAAGGATCGAGTATGCATACAAGCAACGAAAAACAATACAAACCCCCAGTTCACCAACTCTATTCAAAGTGAAGACCGTGAAGGTTCGGTCAATTATCGTGTCAATTTTAGAGTTTGGCGACAATACAATCTATCAGAGCGGTTAAAATGAGATGTTAGGTACCCAATGCTCTCAGGAGACTAGCCCAATCCCAAAGTTAGATCTTTCCCAGCCAGTATGAATTGCAGACAGTTTACAGACTACCCGATCAATTCAATCTGTTAAGGGCGTCATGAGCCGCTTTACCGCCTACCGGAGAGATCCTCATTGGAGAACGACTAACCCAAGATAGTAGTCTGAAAAGAGTTCGGGCGTGGCTCTCTCTTTGTATTTATCTATACATATCGAAATTGACATTTGACACTTATCATACGTTTGGACACTATTCTAGCTTCGTAGTATTTTTCTCTTATTTTTTAGTATTTTCATCACATTTTCTTGAGATTTTATTCTTCGATTATCGAGTCATTTTGATTTCTTTTCGTGTGCTTTCTTAAGCCCGCTGCTGGAGCAGTTCCTCTATTATATAGTATCACTTATATCCTTCATTATTTTTACCTACTATATTGTAGATAAATTGATTTAAAAATACTACTTTTGAAAATTAAATAAAAAGATGAAAAATGAAAAAATAAAATTAAAAACAAAATAAGAAAACAAGTTTTCTCGCTTAAGAAGAGAAGAAATGAAAAAAAATTATTTTTCTTACTCAAAAAAAAGACGAGCATGATTTTATTCCTCCTTGTGATCATCCTAGGTGCACGTTCTTGCATAAATAAAGAAAGAGAAAACTTCGATTTTAGAAGAGAGCTTGATCATTCTCTTTATTCTTTTTCTCTTTCTTGGTTGGTGTTATATTGTCTGAAAATAGCTTTTCTCTTAAGCAGTTGCTACAACCGACATTTTTTACCGCTCAGTCAAAATCTCTTTTCAACAACAACTTCCTAGGATCTGTAGACACCTAGGTCACAAGGAGGTTGACTCTTCTACTTGTGAGTCAACTACGAGAGAGCTTGAGAGAGGCAAGGAAATGAGGAGAAGAGAAGCCCACTCTTTAATATTTTTTCTGTTTTATTTTGTGAGGAGAGTGATTTTTATTTTATTTTTGCAATATAATTTTCAATAATTTTGGACATTTCATACTACCAAACATCATGAGGTAAATTAACCAGGTGTCTATTCACATGGGGGCCTCGTTGTAGTTTTTCATGTTCTTATTTCTTTCTTTTATTTAGTTTCTCGTGTTTTGAGCTTTTCAACTTTCCTTTCAATTGTTTGATGTGATAGGACCTATAGGAACTTCAGAAGGACCAAAATCTTTGAGGAAGTGGTTTGAGAGATGTGCAAATTCCTAACGCCCGCTCTTTAAGGGCCTGCTGAGTCCGATAAGTTGGATCCGACAATAGTTGTATCAATGCCTCTCACGGTACTTGGATATCACTCAACCAAATCAATGATCAAAACATTCATGAAAACCCATGGATGTGTATGTACAAGAGGATCATGCAATTGTGCTAGTTATGAATTTTATTTAACTCTACATGAAATGTGTATGGGCAAGTTGGTCGAGTGTCGTCCACAAGATCAAATAGGGAGAAAATACAAAAATGAAACCCAACTCAAGGAATCAAGCATAAAATTTATTCTTTTTTGGTTTTTGAATTAAATTTCCCTTTTTATGATTTTTTATAATATTTTAGATTTTAATTTTGCAAATGTTTTTTTAATAAAATATAATAATGAATGTATAATAATAATATAAAAACATTTGAGAGTTCTGTATGGAGATATAAAGAAATGTTTTTTTTGGAATTTTTCAATGTACCAAATAAAGTTAAAATAAATCAAATAAATTATTTTGGAGTTTTTATATTTCACATTGTTCAGGGTATTTTTAAGATTTTTTATGGATTTTTAGAAATCAAAATACACAAAATTAAAAAATAGAAAATACAATAATTTCAGAAGGGCCAAAAAAGTATATATTGGTCGGAAAGTACCCAAAATGATTTTTCCTATATATGATATAAAGCAAAAGAAGTTCAAGCTTTATAACATATTTTTCTTATTTTTTTACAAGTTTTTATGTTTTTTAAGGTTTTTTGTATTTTTCATTTTTAAGCTTTCTATTTTGTATGGTTTATGAATTTTGGATATGTAATAGCAGACAATAAAGTACACCTACCTAATTTTTAGTAATTGTTGGAGATATATTTTAACTTTTATGTTTTTTACAAGTAAAAATAGTAAAATATAGATAGTTTAGAAATTTTTAATTGGAAAAATGAGATTAAATATCTTTATAAAAATATGTGTGATATAATATCATATAAGGTATTTAAATTATTTTTTCTAAGATTTTTGGAGTTAATTAGGTAATTAATACAATTAAAACAACAACAAACAACTAAATATGACACAAAAGGACTAATTGTAAATTTATGAAACCTTAAGAATGCATTTCTAACAAATAAATAAATTCAAGGGGCATTAGCACAAAATTTTCAATTAATTTCTCAATATAAAAGTGCCTCACAGGGGCATATATGTAAATACAAAAATAACTAGGGACTTCCAAGCGAATTTCCCAATAAAATATAAATTCAATTTTAACTAGCAGGGACCATTTTACAATTTCTAAAAATATTATTCAAAATTTCTAAGCACGTCCCAATAAACCAAATGGTAAAAGTGTAAAAAACACAAAAACCCTGACGTGGGATGCACGTGAGGTAACGTGGATTGTACTTAACTGCAAAAAGCGTAAATATTAGGGTTCATATCACAAATTATCCGCAAGTTTTTAAACTAGCACAAATATTTATATGACTAGATGATAAGTGCAAAAACTTGGAGGGAGACAGATTTAAATTACCCTCTCCTAGAACGCTAACGGACAACACTCCTTATATCTCTTAAACGAATAAATGAACCTGATGGCACGATATTTTTCTCTCCTTTACCGATGGGATATGATCCTTAGATGGATCTAACAGTCCTAATTCTCCATCATCGTGCGGCACTAATCAAAATTGGGAGTCTCCTAAGTTTGGATAGCAACAAAGCCCCTTGGAAGAATTGGGACGAACACCCGATTGGGGCTACTTTGATCCGAAGAAAATCCTCTCTCTGGGCCTCTCTCGAGAAGTTAATTGGTGGAGAAGGTTGCTAAGGTACTTATACAACTACTGAGTGTCAAAAGGAAGTCCAAGCCCTAGTGAATGGATCCGAGAGGTTAGAGAACTGCGGTGGATGTGGAGCATATGTTCTCGTAAGTGGATCCACCCTTATGGGGTCTGTTCAAGCCGGAACATGTACAGTTAGCTCATGGCCTTGGACCACACAAAGAAGAAGGAGAGATATGAGACAGAGCAAGGAGGAGGCCCACCTGTGAGGTACGGAGTAGCGACGTAGGGGACTCGATTAACAAGGAATCGAGGTGCACGAGGTGATCAAGAAGATGGAGAAGTTAAAGGGAAGTCTGATGGAGGTGATAACAACGACGGAGGATGGTCGTAACAACAGAGAACAGGGCTGGAGTTGAGGGCTCCAGAGATCGGAAATTTTTAGGATTTTGGGAAATATAAACAAAATCAAACAAAAAAAAGGAATGCTACGCTACTTCTAATGTAAAGAACAGAAAAATGCCAGAAAATTAGAAACTCATCAGCCTGATGGAAGTGGGAGAAGACGTCTCCAGAAAGGTGATCCGACGATCTGAATCCTACTCCTTCTTCCTATTCCAGGCGACAAAATGTGACCTGTGGACTTCTGTCACGAGGGAAAAGGTTGGAGATGGGTTATGGGGTTTTTAATGGTGGAAAGAGGATAAAAAAGGATCTGGGATATATGGTATATATACAGGCATAATAAAATGCAAAATGAAACCTAGAGTTCCGCTCAAACGATCGATCAACAATTAAAACAAAAAGGCCTGTGTGAAAGAGCATGATCCAATCATTAAAAGAGCAAAAGGGATTGGGACTAAAAATAGAAAGCAAATGATGAAAAAATACAGATAGAAAGTCTGGCCGAAAACATCAGACGAGAGCAGAGGTGTGGGGAGTTGATGAATCTATGATTCTTATTCTTTATTCTTTTATTTTAGCTTCATCTTTTAGCAAAAACATCTATATATAAGTGTAAATACAATAAATTACCTTTGTACATGTCCTTGTTAATACTACATAATTAACATATATTTTCCAAAAGAATAAAGAGAAAAGAAAAAGAAATAAGAACGTAATTATGAAATAAGTACATAATGATCCTAACCCCGAGAGAAGGTCAATAAGTAACCTGATTAACAAGGAAGAAAATAGGGGAAGATAGGGTCCTCATATATACATATAATACCTATACCTATAAATAATTTCATTTAATGTGTACATATTATATGTTTTACATACCATTAATAATGAAATAAAAATAGAATAAAAATCAGAAAACACAAAATAAAACAAAAATAAAATCCAAAGTTCATTGTACAAAAGACACACATGTGTATAGTGTATAAAGGCTCTACTTAATCAATGTATCTACTTACTTTATAAAAATCAAACAAAATGCATTTTATATTCCTTAATTTATTTTGTAAATAAGTAAAATATAAAATAAAATATATTTTTGAAAAAAATAATAAAAATAAAAATACATGTGCATAATAGAGAGGTATATTATACCTTTACATACTTCATTATACTATATATACCCTATCGATATTTTTCATAAAAAACAATTAAAAATGATAGAAAGATACTTTGAAGTATAATAAACAATTTCATTTTTATTTATTATTTATTTTAAAACCATTTTCTATTTTCTATTCATTATTCTTTCATTTTTAGACTGCAATTTTCTATTGGTCCACCTCAGTCGCTGATCTTAGTCAACCTTCTCCTTTAGCTGACCTGTCCCGACATATACTTTGTGGGAATTTCTCGGAATTTTCCTAGCCTGGTATGATCTCTGTTGGCATCACTTTTACGCCTGAATCTTCTCCAAGGATATGTGATCCTCACGGATCCCTATGAGAGGTTGGATTTACCAAGGGTTTTGCACACCTCTCCGATCTTTTTGGAACCTTGGGCACCCATTTAAAGCTTCTCATATGCCTCCTGAGCTCAACAGCTTGTCCCTCGAGCCTTCTTTACTTCATTTGCATCCTCAGAATAGTGACATGATTCTAGAGGAGCCTTTGGACACTCTGATAGGTGCAGGACTCGGCGTTGCTCTCCGCGGAGCTAGAGCTCTACCGTGATCAGCCTCTTTTGCTTCCCGTCGCAGAATCGAGGTAATAACCTCATCTCCGCCTTCGCCATACTTTTTTGTTTTCCTTTTGCTATCAGGTACACCCCATTTCCCTTTCTTTATGCTTTTTATTCTGATCTAGACCATCACCTCCATCTCATATCCACTAGCTTTGACTAGTTGATCGGGGCACTGTTTCGTGCAGTTACCCACACCAATTCATGCACGACTACTCCTTCCACCTTCCCTCACAACCTGACCACCTTAGACTCAATATTTCAATCAAGATTAAGATGTGATCTCCCTCTCCCATGTACGTAGGAGATCAAAATCAGTCCCCCATCACTTCTCCTCTTTATTCCATGCAATAACCAGACCAAAGCATAACCTCTGAGTCTGATTACCCTTCGTAGGTACCTATACCTACGAGGAGACACAATTTGATCTACACTCCAAGGGACAGAGCAGCTCCTGGCGTAGCCCCATTGCCTTGACCATCTGGTTGTCAACTCCTTCATCCGAGCATTATGGTCTACGCGGAGTGACCTCACGATAGTGTCGGACCTTTAAGACAAGTCATCGAACCCGTGGATCATCTTCCACATCCGGTTGATGGTCATCAGAGCAGAGTTCTTCCATCGCACCCTTCTGCCGTACAATTGGAAGATGGAGCTCCAAATCAGATCAGACACTTCTGATCACACCTCGCCTTTAGCTGTCTCATCAAAGCCAATCCTTTATATGTGTCGCCCGACAGATCACACCTACAAACCGCTGGATAAGACCTGGTGTGTCATATCTGAATGCTCATCCCTGAAAAATCCTAAACCATTAGATTGGCTTTGCAATGCCTCATCAGAGTCGTACGCCAGCATAGAGCCCCTAGCCTTTAGATCGAGCCACGTGTCATCTCTACCGACATATGTCACTTCAGCCCTATAGTTTCTGCTATTTTTCTTTAATGCAAAAAATATAATCTGTAGTTGAGAACATTTGCAGTCAGACCCTTGTAGTTTTGAGATTTACTTTTTATTCGATCTAAGTTAGACTCATGTGCACCTGCACGAGTTTTGGAAATTGCATTTATAGCCCAGTTTTCCTCATTTACGTGAAGTGCTTGTGCTGTATTGATAAATTGCATAGCGTCCCCTACAGTTTTTATTCTATTATTCCAGAGGCCCATAAACTAAAAGTAATTACATAAAGGTCCTTATGAACTATTTCTAATTATTTATCTTTCATTTAATGTAATAAATATTCAATTAACTCCAAAATTTTCCAAAAAATACTTGTAGTTTATGATTGCATGTTTTATTTGAGATAATTTTTGTGTGTATATTTGCATGCTTTTTTCTATTATTAAAAATTCAAAAACTCCTACAAAGTGTGCTTTTTGCATAATAAAAATCTTAAAAATTCAAAAATATATCAAAAAATTCTAATAAAATAGAGTAGTTGTTTTATTACCTTTAAGCTTCAATATTATTTTCGTTCAAAAATGCCTTGTGATTCCAGTCTCTATTTTTAAATATTTGCTTTTGCTTTTTCATAAAAAAACACTTTTATAGTTTTGGTCACTTTTTTATTAATTTGCAAATTACTCATGGATGTTCACTGTTTATTTATTTCATCACTGTTTGATTATTAGAAAATCACAAAAAATCTGAAAAATCTTCTAAAATTTCCAAAATTATTTTAAACCATATAAAATCCAAAAATAATTTTATTAAAATTTTCTAAGTATTTTTACCCTTTTAAAAATACAAAAAGTGTTTGTGTATGTTGTGTTTGTTTTATTATATTGAAAAACTAAGAACCTAAAAACTAAAAACCACTAAACATAATAAAAATCTTTTTAAATCGATTACTTAGCTCTTAATTGTGCTTCTTGTGTTTAACCCTAGTCGCTATACTAGGTAAATAGAAGTAGTAAACCACTCACATTCAATGTTTGACTCTTAAAGTGGTTTATTTTCTTGTTGATCGATTTGATTGACTAAGACAACGACAATAGCTTAATTAATTCACCTTAATCAACCTAAAATTGCATCATCAGGGGACTGTTGCGTTGGGGTCAATATTCCCTGGGGTGTTATTGGCCGAGCGGCCTACCACGTAGACCACTACGTGACAAACAAGAGAAATACACGAAAGAATAATAAAATTAAAATAGAAAATGATTTAATTTTTAAAAACATAAAACATGAAATATATTACATGATTAATAAGCTATTTCTTAGTGGTTTTCTATAATGTTATTTTTTTATTTTGATTTTTAAATGTAATTTACGTGTAAAAATACCTATGTAAACCCTATTTTATTTTTATTTTGTGATTTGTATATTATTATTTTATATTCATAATTTTAATATTTACAATATATTTAATTATATATATAAAATTTTCTTGGATTTTTCTGAAGTTTATTATGCACTTAAATAAATATGTATATAATTAGTATAAGTATATGATAGATATATTTATGTATGTAGTAAACTACTTCATGTATTTTAGTGTATTTATAATGATTTTATTTTGGTTTTATTATGTACATGTATTTTAAGTACTATTTGCAACATTGTAAAAATATAAGAAACATAAAATTATAATGAATAAATAAATTGATTATTTTATATAGGTATGTTGCACAATGAGGGCTCAAACGCAAACTTCTGCATCTTAATTCCAAATTCAATGAAACCACCTTCATTAAATAGCTTATTTAAAATTATATACGATTAAAGTGATTTTGATGCATTTCGAGACTATAGGGAGAAGAGACATGTCTGAGAAGTTTTCTTTGTGAGTTTTTATTTTGTGTGGCCAAAGTACAGTACACATTATTTTTGTATGAAATAAATTTTCTATTTTTTTTAGATTTTTATCTACATGTTTCATGTTATAAAAAGGATCCCAAATTAAATACATTGTCAAGAAAAATAGGGTTTTTATTGGTTGTTTTTATGTGGTTTTTCTACCCTATCTCCCCCTATTTAGTTCTTGTCAACCAAGTCAAGGTTTGACTTGGTCTCAGGGGTTAGGGTCAATCAATGTCTAGGACATATCCTTTATTTTTCTTTTCTTTTATTTATTCCTTCATTTTATGATTATAATACATGTATTTATATACAACATAGAGATCAATGTACATGCGTTAATTCAGGTATGTTATTGGTATTTACATGCATTTATCTAGGGATTAAAGCCTAGAATAAATGAATAAATAAGCATAAATGGCAATTCATCACTCCCATATACTTGGCTTTGCTAGTATCTAGCAAACATTTATGATAATAAGTGCATGAAAAAGAAGGAAAAGAAAAGAATAAAAAAATTAGAATAACAATGACTCTTAAACTTATCTTCATAAAATAATAGTTTGGAGCTTATTTAGACCTTTGGATTATTAGTTTGTTGGAACCATAATAGAAATAGTTTTTAAACCCAAAAAACCTTAAGAACCACAATACTCTGTTCAGTTCTACTCAATAGCCAGATCAGAACATGTCTCGTCATACGCAAACTCTTATGACCAAGAATCTTTCTTGTACAATGTAAGTGATATGCAGCTCTTCACGGATGAAGCGGAAAAAGAAAGTTTTCTCCAACATGGTGACCCTAATTCACCAATCCAGAAACTCTTTCCACGAGAAGCGGGGTATTCCCTTCTAAGTTCAAGTGCAACCAACTAAGGAAGAGGAGGTCAAGGAGAGAATGGACTGTAGCAAGTGTAGCTTACCTATATTTGGATGCTTGACCAATGTAACCAAGTCATCCAGTTGTAGGCTCACAAGAATACTTTGACTTTGAAGCATAAGCTTGCTTATTGAATACATTCTCTGACATGAATTTATTTTTCCTTGAGTATTTGCCCTTCTATTCTTTTTGGAGTTTTTGGTTTTGCATTTTTTTAATACCATGTACATCAATATTTACATAAGGATTTTTCCGCTTGATCCAGTAGACTATCCCTATTTTGAGGCTTTATTGCGACCCACGATATTCCGTTTTAGACCTCATCACTACTAGACTGGGTTTGGGTGCAATGGCCACAGATTTGTGACTTTGATGTTTCCATTGGCTTGTGTCTCATGTCGGCAAATCCAACCCTCTATCACTTCAACTGAGATGAGCAAAGTGCGGGTGCAGGTGTGCAAGTGAGGTCATTATCTAAAAAGTCATGCGTTTGTATCAAAATATTCTACTTAGGCATACCAAAACATCATGTGAATATATTCTTATGAGCTTAAAGAATTATTTCAAGATGACCTGAGAAGCCTCAAATCCAGATCCTAAGGTTCCTGTGAATTTAAGTGTATTATACATAATCAATCTCCAATCTTCAGATATTGCTTAGACTAGTTCAATAGTCAATATCATTCAGAAAAATGCAAATGCAATGTAAGATGCAGAAAAACCTTTTAGTAAATATTTTCTTGTTTTAAAATTTTTATGGGTTTTTGAAATAGTTTTGCAATTTTTTGTGCAATTTTTGGAAAATATTTTGCAATTATTTTTACAATTTTTAGACTTTGTAAAATTTTATGGACTTTTGAATATTTTAATTTAAGAAATATATACTGCTATTTATTAGGAGTGCATTAATGTTTACAAGAGTTAGGTGGATACTTATAAAGGATTTTATTTACAGTCCAATAAGAATTTTATTTGAAGTATTATTTACACAATTTTTACATATAGTCCTCAAAATAATTTGAAAGAATTTTTACAACATTTTATAAATACTTTGAAAACTTAATTTACTAATAACATGACTAAAAATTTTTACAACATTTTCAACAATTTGAAAAAAAAATTGTAATCATTTTTCAAACAATAAATATATATTTTTTTTCAAAAAAAATGCAACCATTTTCCAAACCATTTGCAAGTAGATTTTCTAACCATTTTATTTAAACAAATGAAAGAAATTCTTACAATCAAAATATTTTTACAATGGTATGAAAACATTTTATAAAAGGTTTTCAAACACTTTCAACAGATTTTTTTCAAACATTTTGCAACAATTTTTTATATCGTTTTGCAATCGTTTCGAACCTGATTTATTGATTAGTATCTACGAAGAAAATTTGAAGTTTCTTATATAAAATTGTTATTTTAACTATATTATCTAAAATACACAAGTACGAGTTATGGCTAAAGAATATACATTGTATAGACGACCACCCGATACTTAGCTTGAGCTATGTCCTCATAGATTGAAGAGAGAAGGAAGACCTAACTCGTACTAAGTATAGAAAAGAGTATTCTACAATGTCTAAAGAATCGAAGAATATGAAGTCGATTGTCCCTCCAATACATAGGTTCAATAAATCCTAACTATACCAGGCTATACTCCAAGTGGGGTACCATCGACCACTACGTGACAAATGAGAGAAATAAATTAAAAATAATAAAATTAAAATAGAAAATTATTTAATTTTTAGAAAAGTAAACATGAAATATGTTACACAATTTATAATCCATTTTTTGATGATTTTTACTAATTTTTATAACATTATACATTGAGTTTTGATTTGCATATGTAATTTATAGGTATAAATACCTATATAAACCCTATTTTATTTTAATTTTGTGATTTATAATTTATTAATTTATATACACAATTTTAATATTTTCATTATATTTAACTACATATATACATTTTTTTGGATTTTTCTAATACTATTTATGCCTTAAAATAAATACATATACAATTATTATAAGTACTTGGTAGGAATATTTACCTATGTAGTAATGTTTATAGTTTATTTTAGTCTATTTTTAATGATTTTATTTTGGTTTCATTATGTACAAGAATTTTTTATGTATTATTTACAACTTTATAAAAAAATAAGAAACATATAATATAAATAATAAATAAATTGATTATTTTATATAGGTATGTTGCACAATGAGGGCCTAAAAATCAACTTTTGCATCTTAATTGCAAATTAAATGAAACTAAAATGAACTAACCCTTCTCCCACTATAAGTAGGGTCGGCTACATGGATTCATGCTCAAATCCATGTTGAAAGATTCGACTATTTTTTACGTTGGCCGTCGACTACCTAACACAACCACTGCAAGAGTGGGATTTGAACCCTTGTCTTTTGTGTGGTAGACACACTATACTACCTTAGACCATTAAGTGGGTACTGCAAATTAAATGAAACTACCTTCATAAATGGATTATTATAAGTTATGTAAAATTAAATGCGATTTTGGTTCATTTTGAGACTCTAGGGAGAAGATACAGGTCTGAGAAGTTTTCTCTACGACTTGTTATTTTGTGTTTCTCGGGCACACTATGCATTATTTTTACATGAAAAAAATTTTGCATTTTTGTTTACATTTTTATCTACAAGTTTCACGTTCGGAGTTTATTGATTTGATGTATGAATTATAAATCATAAAAGGAGTCCAAAAATAAACATATTGCCAAAAAATTACAGTTTTTATCGCTTATTTTTATGTGCTTTTTCTTCCCTATCTCTCCCCACTTTGTTCCATGCCGATCAAGTCAAGGTTTGACTTGGTCTTGGGGGTCAGGGACAATCAGTGTCTAGGACACACACTTCCTTTAATTTTTGTTTCTTTTATTTATTCCTTCATTTTAGGGTTTTAATACATGCATTTATATATAATATAGCGATCAGTGTACATGTGTCAAGTCAGGTATGTTATTGGTATTTACATGCATTTTTCTAGGGATTAAAGCTTAAAATGAATGAATAAATGTGAATGAATAGCAATTTATCAATAAGCTAGGTCCAAAGCCTAATAGAAGCATGCATCTATAGTCTATTTCGCTTGTACTTAGTGAAATAACTAAGTACAAGTTACTCGCTTTGCATACAATTCATGTAGTATATATTTATCTATTTTCTTTTGCTTCCCGCATGGAGAATGCTGGGAAGCACTACGTGTCTTCTTGCTTTGCAAGCATCATCTGGCACAAGCGTGAGACTTCCACTCCAGTGTCAACTTACATTGCTTTTTTGCCTTCTCCCTCTATTTTATATCATATTTAGGACTCAAAGGAAAATAAAATAATCGCTGTCCGGTTTGCTTTGAAAAAATATTCAAAAAAATGAAAACACAAAAATAAAAACAAGGGACTGCTAATAAAACTTTGACCTTTATTAAAAATCATAGTGGACCTCCTTATTTTTGGTTCATAAATCCCTTATTTCTTTCATGTACCTATGTAGACTGAGTGAGGGGTGACCCTCTAAGGATTAGAGACAAACCCGATCTGTGGCAGCCTTGATTATCACATGGGTTGTCGAAGTATTGACGCTTCTATCATACGTGGGTGAGTAGGGACTTGTAGACGACATTGTTCCCATCTTGTGTGGAGCATCCTACTTGGTCTGAAGTATTGAACATAGGTGATGCCTTCACGGGGTGCCTATCTCATTGTCTTGCGGCTGAGTACCTCGCTTGTGAGGGAAGTATTATTTTTGCCTATTGGCCTCCTCTCTCTATATATTGGCTGAGTAGATGCCCAGGCACGAGATCAAGGACCTCAACGTGTTCATGTCATAAGTTACAAAGGTGGTGGAAAGAAGTACGGGGTACTTTCCCGATAGTCCATACACTCCTATAGGGATAGCGCTCATAAGTACATGTTAAAAGATTTTTTACAAAACAATCCAAAAATTAAAAAGATAGAAATAGATGAACTCTCATGGCTCCACTTGGGTTGAGTTGGTGAATCCTTAACTTGTTTGGTATTTTTTTGGTTTAGATTAAGGTCCATGATCAAGTCATGCACGCTTGTGAAAATTTTGGATTTCATTTTCTCTTATTTTACTCTAATTTGACCCCTTCTCGCTCTAAGTCATTCTTTTGTTTTGCACTCTGTTTATTTCTTTTTGACGTCTATATTGTTCACACAATCATGATCTTACTTTTGACCTCGAGATGGCAACCCATGGATGGCATAGTCAAGACTCCATTGACACCTATATTGATTGCATGAGATCGGCCTCTCCAATAATCTTGGGCGATCCTCAAGATCTCGGTTCGGTATCCATGAACCACTCTTTGAACTCCTTGCATTATTCAATAAATCGGGATCAGTATTTTCTTGAAATATACCCATTTTTTATGGAGATTAATCTCAATCCATATACCTCGCCATCCTGGATGAAATTCTTTATTGACCTTAACACATAATGATTTTCCATATCTGGTGCTTCTATGCAGATTGAATATGGTATCATTACTTGTACATATAGAGAGCCCGATCTTGAGCTAGAAATATGGTCAGATTGAAACTCAAATAAAGAAATGTCTATAAATGGAAAGGAAAAAGGACCTCGGCATCCACAACCACAGTCAAGCTAGCAGCCGGATCAGAATGCAATGAATGCCCATCTGCTTGCCTCCATACATGCAATTCAGTAATAACTCACCTATCAAGCATTAGACTAGGTCGCCTTTCAGGACATGGAGAATGATCTATGGAAAAGGAGAGACCAACTAGGAGGAGGTGAAGGAGAAGAGAGAGGAGATGGATCCAGTGGACGACCGGTAGATGAGAGAAGTGGAGGGTAGCTGAAGACGACCATCAAGGAGATTTGCAACTTAGGTGCCCAATAAATGATAGATATGATTTAGATTTTTATTGTCCATGCCCATTTTGAGTTGAAACCTCAACTCTTGGCTTTGCTTCCACCTTCTAGGGGAATGGAAATGAAGAACCCTACATTTATATCCAACTGTTTGGGTGCATCTGAAGAACCATTCACTACCCTAGAATTCTGTTAGATGTAGTCAAAATTACGGCATTCATGTTCAACCTTCAAGACAAGGCGCTTCACTATGTCAAATATTTCGGGAAGATCGTCATCACCTAGGAGGAACTGAATTCCACATTTCTGCACAAGTTCTACCCTCTTGAGTGGTTAAATCAGATGTGTGCATGTATTTCCAACTTCACCCAATCCATCCACAAGTCCTTTCATGATGCTAGGAGAGGATTACTCATTTGTAAGAGAAGTGTCCACATCATGACATCCCGTAGACTATAGTCTGGTCCAACATTTATTCGGTGGACTTACTATTGAAAGCCAGAAACTCGTTCATGTTTCTTGCAGTGGATCACATTTTAATAAGGACTAGGACATTTTATGGTAGATGTTTGAGGAAATGGCAGAAGGAGAGGTTTCCTTATTGTCGTACCGAGAAGGAAGTGCATATGGAAGACTCACAAGAGCAGGATTGGGATGAGAGCTCCGATCTGAGCATCATAGGGAGACACTTGTGCAAGGTGGATATTATTGAAAAGAAATCACAGGACCTTGAGATGCTGGCTGTGATCGAACAAAGGACCTAGAATTTCAACAAACTTATCAGATTACCAAGCAACTGGAGCTATTGGTAAACACAATTAGCGCTTGGCAATAGTGTTTACATCGTCTTCGTCTCCTGCTGAGATGAAGGATCCCTCATCGCCTTGACCATCTCATCGGAGTCCTGCACAACCAATGGTCCAGTACGTGTATTACGTGTAGACCCTCGAGCCATCATTGCCTCATAAACAATTGATCGTATAGTAGCCAGATCCTCAGATTCTCTCTGATCCATGCTCCCCTACACCACCTCATATTCAAGTGGTGATTGGAATTTGGTCTAACGATGCGTAACTGGCCTGTCTAGGTGTACCTCAACAGGGCTAATCTTCCAAGTCCCATCTATTTCATCAGTAACACGAAGGGAGATTTGTCCAAGGTAATCAACAGCCGCACCACCAATAGTCGAAGGCCATATCAATAGGGTTGGATATAGAATCAGTTTCAACAGCCATAGTACCACCAGCAACATCCCTTTCAGTAATACTAAATTGTACGATATCAACATCCTCCTTCTCACCAACAATATCAGTTTTCATCTCGATTTCATCCTCAACATTACAACTCATAACCTCAGCACCATTCACAGTCTCATTGTGGCCAGCACTCTTAACCATCCGAGGATACCCCTCCTGTAAACCTAACTTTCGACTACTTGGATCAACTAGTAAAGAGCCTCACAGAGATGAGTTGGAAGAATGATGACCTCATCACTGCCAAGATCCTTATTATAACATAGGTGGAGGTAAATCCCATCAATTTCTGAAAGCGAGAGCATGTAGTTTGTGATGTTCTGTCGATACCCACCGAGTCAGATGTGCATGATACTTTCTTATCTAATACTGTTACTCTTAGGAGAGGCAGTTTGTTGCAGCCTTTTGCAACAATGAAGGGAAATAATAAAGCTTCCACGGGCGATTCATCATCTTCTTCAACATCAACCGAACCAGCAGTCGGGTAGGGCGAGATAGAAGAAGAAGGAGAAGCACCAAATGCCAAAATCCAAAAAAATGAAAAGGTTCAAAAGAAACAAAAAGAAGATAGAAATAAACGTAGCACCAGTAAGAAAGCGATAAAGAGGACAACACATGTAGCCAATATGAAGTAAGTCGACAAAGCCTGCTTGCTATTTTTTGATGCCCACCTCATAGGGATAAGATACTTATTTTTATCATCATGTCATACAACCACATTTGGGCAATGATTTCTTTGTAGAGAAGAATAATATTTTGCATTTTCTTAGGTAAATATTCCCATTCCAAATGCTTTACAAAAAATAAAAAAAATAAAAATAAAAAAATGCCTTATCGGATACAAGTGTGATTGAAATAATACAGAATCTTGTTCTTGAGAGGCCTTTGCCGAAGGCCATTAAGTTCATGCCAAACGTCAAGAAATGACTCAAGGAGGCGTACTGAGCCCGATAGAGAAATATTAAACATATCCTGATGGCGATGACATTTAATGCAATCAGAAATCTCCCTAGCAATAACAAATACATGATTGCCCCTCTCATTAGATGAATAATGTTTGATCAAGAGTTTGACCTAACTCTTCTTGATAGTGGATCATCCATAAATTTGATGCTTACTCCACTAATGATTCAATTTGGGTTGGGACTGCTGAAGTACACAACATTGATTCTAGAGTTTGTGGATACATCAATAAAGATGCCCCGAGGAATTTTGGAGCAAGTCATCGTCACTATTCACGAAATGTAGTTCCCTATGGACTTTAATGTTCTTGAAATGGACACTTCAACTCCTCTTACTCACTCCCTTATTATACTTGGAATGATCGTTCCTCTAAGTAGTCAAAGCAGTTGTGGATTATTGTAGCAGACAGGTTACCTTTCTCTTGAATCGTGACAAGGTACCCATTTAGATGATCTAGGTACCAAAATAGACATAATATACATCAGATGATTGTGTGCCTTCAGAACAGACAAAAGACTGTGATTTTCTTATAAAGATTAGAGATACAAACCTGTTCATGGACGATATCAAGATCCACGAATTCCTCTCTATAGAGGAAGGAGTAGAGAGCACAGTCGATTCCTCCTCTGTCATAGAAGATGATATTTTTGCTGATTTGCCAGAAGAACTAATTGATATCCACCTGTCCTTAACAGAAGCAGAAGAGAACGTTGTAGATTTTTACGAACAAAATTCTATCATTGGAAATTTTTGTGAATCTTTAGATTTAGATATTAAATTGACAAAGTTTAATAGTGTACTATTGACAAATCTGACAACAATGTCCTGAACTATCACAGAGGTAAGCACTGAGAAGATTCAAACACCAACAGAGCTCAAGCCGCTTCCAACGAACATGAAGTACGCCTTCCTTGTGAGCGCACCAAACATGTGTCCTGTTATTGTCAACTCCCGGCTAACTGAGGACAAGAATCTCATTTTCTTGAGGTTTTTCTATCTCCGTGCAAGGAAGATGGATGGAAAATTTCCTATCTCCGTGGGATCAACCATTCATTGTGATCCCATCACATATACTAGGAAGAAGATAGTAAGCCGTCCCGTGAATTTCAGTGGAGATGGAATCTGAACCTCTGGGAGGTTTTTATGATTGAGATTACAAAATGGTGTGATGCGGGATTCATATATCCCATCTCTGATTCAAAGTGGGTGAATCCCTTGCATGTCGTGCTGAAGAAATCAGGGATTGCCACCGTGAAGAAAGACAAAGGAGAGGAGACCACAACCATAGTTCCATCATCTCGATACATCTATGTTGATTTACAGATGCTTGAATTTAGCGACCAAAAAGGATCATTTCCCGCTCCCCCTCATCCACTAAATAGTCGAATGACTGGATGTGAAGTAGAAAGACTGGATGCGAAGTAGTATTTCTACTTCGTGGATGGGTACTCTTGATATAATCAGATTGCAATAATCCTAGAATACCAAGAAAAAAATTAGCTTCACCTATCTGTTTGGAACATATGCCATGCAGGAAGCCATTCGAATTATGCAACGCTCCTGCGACCTTTCATAGGCGCATGTTGGTTGTTTTTGCAGATATGGTTGATAGATTTCTCAAGGTGTTTATGGATGATTCTCTATCAACGGTGATAGCTCTGATCAGTGCTCATCCTATCTAAACTGAATCCTAAAAAGATGTTGTGAAGTCCACTCGGTGCTCTCATGAGAGAAGAGCCATTTCAAGGTAACCGAAGGGATGGTGTTAGGCCATGTCATCTCGAAACATGTCATGGAGGCCAATCTTACAAAGGTGGACATCATTTCAAATCTAGATCCACCAATAAATCTCAAGTAAGTCCGATCATTCCTTAGGCATGTAGTATTCTATAGAAGATTCAAAAAAGATTTCAACAAAATCGCTTGACCATTGATTGAACTTTTAGGCAAGGAGGCTGACTTTATTATTGATGCTAGACTCCTCCAAGCCTTTAATCAACTGAAAGATGTAATCACTCAAGCCCCTATTCTGCAGTTACATGATTTGTCTCTACCATTCAAGATCATGACTAATGCTTCAAACTATGCCATTGGAGTTGTTCTGGGATAGAGGAGAGACAATATTCCATATTCTCTTCACTATGCCAGAAGAACTCTGGATGAATCGTAAAAGAACTATACAATCACTGATAAATAGCTTCTAACAGTTGTCTTCGCCCTGGAGAGTTCAGATATCATTTGCTCGGATCCAGAGTTATTATCTACACATATCATTCTACCCTCAAGTCCTTGATGAATATGCATTTCAACATCTTTATTCACATATTTTAGCTTAAAATACCTTATAAAACCCCCATAAATATCACTAAATTCATCCTTTTCTAACTCTAATTCTTATGTAAATATTGTATATTTATCACTATTTTAATATAAAATAAATAGATAAAGAAATAAAGGAAAAATAAAGCAGATAAAAGACTGTTTATATATACAATAAATACATGCAGAATCAGACCTCAAGAAAAGGTTAAGGCTTGACCTGGTCGACAAGGAATAAAGTAGGGGGAGACATGGCCTAAAACACCAAAAATCCCAAAAAATTCTCTTGTCACTTGTATATATTCATAACATGTACATAATTACCTGTAACACAATTTCTTTCATTAATTTTGTATAATGCAAAAAGAAATTATTTTTTTAAAAAAAAATAATTTTGAACTTTTTATGGGTTTTTGGAAAAGAATGTACAACTTTTTAAACATTTTTTGTTTTTTATTTTTTTTTTTAAAAGGAAAAAGGTTAGTAAAATATATACAAGTATATATAAGTATTTTTTGTTTGTTTTTGTTTGTTTTTTTGTTTTGTTTTTTTATTTTTTTGTGTTGTTTTTGTTTTGTTTTTTTGTTTTTGTTTTTTTGTTTTTTTGTTTCCTTTGTTTTTTAAAGGTGATCAAAGTCTATAAACACACACATGGATTTTACGAATTTATATACATATCCCAAAAAATAAACATATTTAAAAGTACGAGTTATGTCTAAAGTATATATACAATATATACGACACCCCACTATACTTTGCTCGAACTATGTCCTTATAGTGATCAGAGAGCGGCAAAGGAAGGCATAACTCATGCTAAGTATAGAAAAATGAAAAGACTCCTATGCTACAACTACTCAAGGAAAGAATGAAAAGAATAGAAGTCGGTGATCCCCCAATACTTAGGATCAAGTAATCCGGCATATAGAAGACTATAGAAAAGGGGAATACCAATGCAAAGAATGTACTGACTCAAAAAAAAATGACGATATGAACAATATCACCCCCCATACTTAGGGTAGAGTATCCCTAAGTATAGGCAACAACAATAGTGATGAACAAGACGAATATGAACAACAAAAATCCTTCAACCCCACATGCTTAGGATAAAGCACATCCTAAGTATAGCATATACACACACGTACACATGGAAAAGGGGTGAATGGTAAAATTGTAGAAGAAAGAATGAAATGAAATGATGTGTAAAAGGAGTGGATGTACAAAGGTCAAGATGGTTGAATGCAAACCTTCTTGCATGACCGTTGAGGAATGGATCTAAAGAGGTGTAGGTCAATATTGGGGTCATCATTAGACAAAAACTTATCAAGATCGACCAAGAATGTATCCTCAGCAGTCTCAGATTGTGCAGGAACGAATCGGTTAGTGGAAGTAGTGTGATCATGTCCTGCCTGGGAATTCTTGCAAATATCAAAGTAAAAAGGCTCGAAATCTTTATCAGAAATAGTAAGATCGATTCCAGCATGGCGAGCCTCTACTGGAACATCATCTTTATCAAAAGGCCTAAATTCCTTTATAAAAGCAATCAAATCAAGTTTGGCCTTATCGGTCTCATCTAATCAGGGTGAATAGGAACAGACTCATTAGTGAAAGTAATCAAATCATGTCTGTCCTGTCTGATCTCAGAGTCTGCCTTCCGCTCTAGGGTGTCTATTGTGTAAATCTTGCGGATGTCATCAATGAATCTCCACATACCAGAAGGGGAAACTCCAAGGTCTATGCTTTCCAATTCTTCCACCTTGAAGAGGAATTCTATGGTCTCAGTATAATCCAACTTACAAGAACAATCTCTGATATTATCATCGAGGTCAAATTCCTTGGGGTTGGCTAATATGGGCGGGCTCTCATGGGATGCATGACTCTTGTCAATAATGGGTGTAGTGATCAACACACCGATTCCTACATCAGAACTAAAGCGAATCTCTCTTGATTCATAATCAATAACGGTTTCCGCAGAGGCGAGGAAAGGCGGTCCCAGGATGATTGGAGGGTGATCAATAGGGGTGGAGGTCTCCATGGGCAATACGACAAAATCCAAAGTAAAGTTCATGCTCTGAATAAGAATGACAGTGTATTCTTGAATACCCTTCGGTCTCTTGTGAGATCCATCAGCAAATTCAACTATCATCCTGGTTTTCCTTAGAGGCCCAAGATGAAGAAATGGTACAATAAAGAAGGGTATTATATTAATTGATGAACTGCCATCTAGTAGAGTGTTATTACAAGATTAGTCAGATATGGAGCAACTCACAAGAGGTGTGGCATTGTTCCCTTTCTTAAAATGTGGGAGGTGAGAGATGGCGTAGGCAGTGGCCATGGTGAAGATGTGATGCTCAGATCTGCTCCTCCGCTTTCTCTTCTTGTGTTGAGGACCAGATAAATGGGTCATGGCTTGGTGAAGTGGGGCTTTATGATCTCGTGAATGGTGGCCCTCACTTCAGGTTAAGTCAATATTTTTTTGAATTTTTGGACCTCCTCCATACAAGGGAGGAGATCAGAACCAACATATACACGATGATTGCCAAGAGCAGTCTGTATAGTGGAATCCTCGGGGTCTAGAGTAGGACATGCGATGAATGACCGTATGTGAAAATCATTTGGCATGGGTGCCCTCTCTTCAGAAAATGAATCAACAATGTGTCTCCCAAAATCTTATTGGATTTTTAAAATTTTCTCTTTTTTTCGTATTTTGGGTGATTGTAATCTCTCATGATTATCCTTAAGTGAATTCATATCCTAAAATAGTGGAGCAACATTCTAGCTCTTATTTATGTTAAATAGATTGATAATCCTTGAATTCATATGCTCCATCATCTGATTCAGGGTCTCAAGTGTGGAAATCATGAAACGTGACTCCAAAACCAAGGGTCAGGTGAGTGGAATGAGGGTGGGTGAGAATTAGAGCCCGTCTCCTGAAATAATGGGTTAGGCGGATATGCACAAAAATCAGGAGGAAAAACCTCTTGGAAAAAAGGAAGGTGGATCGGCTAGAGGGTACGAGGGATCCGCAAGATCAGATTAAAATAACTCCAGTCGGTCATCTCCGAAACAAAATACGGGGATCGAGAGAACACGATAGTCAAGTCAAGTTATGCAAGAAAAAAGCGCAAATGTGCGGAAGGATTGAGTATGCACACAATCAATCAAACACAAAATAAACGCCAGTTAACCTACTCAACGCAATGTGAAGACCGTAAAGGTTTGGTCAATTATCTTGTAAATTTTTAGAGTTTGGTGAGAATACAAACTATCCGAGTGGTAAAAGCGAGATGTTAGGAACCCAATGCTCCCAGGAGATTGTCCCAATCTCACAACTAGTTTTTCCTAGCTAGTATGGGTGTGGACCGGTTACCAGCTACCCGATCTGCCCACTCTACTATGGAAATCCCGGACCGATTACCGACTACCCGGTGAAGTCCTCACTGGAGAACAACTAATCACAATATAGTAATCTGAAAAGAGTTTGGGCGTAGCTCTATCCTAGTGTACGAGTCGCGCTCTCGCTACAGATAAATCAAACAATATGGTGGATACTCTCCCCAAATTAATTATTTTTCCTAACGTTTATTTTAGGGTCGAGTTTTCGTTAGTAGTCTCGGTTTTAGGTAGTTATCACTATGTTTGAATATTTTCAATGAATCACCTACTGAGTGTCCAATTTCCTTTTTAACTTATGTGAGTGAAAAAAAGGAAGGAGATCGGAAATGCCAATGCACGATTAAACACAATGATGCATGCACGGGTTAGAGATGCATACCTTGTCGCCAACATTCTACATGCAAGTGATCCGCGTAGAATTGAAATACAAAAAAATAACTAACCTATATGCAAATGCAAGTGAACCATCCTAATCAATAGCTCCTATTAATGGGCAAGACATGTTAATTTGACTAATTCCAGTTACGCTTTGTTTAGGGTGTTTGGACCTAATTAATTACTTGATTCAAGTAAATTAATTAAAGCAATCAATAGGTTGCTCACGAAATCTGTGGGAAACAAAGAAAAATAAGGCAATGAAAACAAAACCGGTGAGGTCACTCAAGTGCACCGGTACTTGGCGAAACAAACCCCGCAATAAATGAATAGCCATTTACAAGGGTTCAAATGCTAGAAAAAAGTCTATTTTTTCTCGGTCTCCTTCAATTCTTCTCCTCCTCTTCTCACGCTATCTTGCAGCTCGGTAAAGAATCAAGCTACCACCGCTTCGCTTGGTTGCTTTGGCTCTCCTAAGATTGCCTCCTTCGCTCTGCAGGCCCTTACAAGAAAAAGAAAAGAGAGGATTGTAGGAAACATAATTATCAAATATGAGCAGGAAAAATGGAATAAATGCAGTGAATATGAATAGAGGAGTGAATGTGGAAAACATATACACAAATATATACAACCAAGAATAGCAAGTCAGAAGAAAAACCTAATTACCCTCGTCGTGCCTCCCCATCAATGGCACAATTTTGTTGGGCAAGAATTTTCGAGGAGTCATAATTTTTAAAGGATATGAAGTTATTGTTGTGGTCTACAAAATTCCCGACACAAACAAACAATTTTTTTCTTTCTCAAGCTACAAAAATAATTAAAAGAGAATAATGAAGCGGGAGAAATTTTTGCTATTTATTTATCTGTATAGAAACATGATCGAGCTCAGGGAGGCAACAATTCTCAAGGGTTATTCAAATAATCGAAAATCAATTAAAAGAAACAGGGAATCTCAAATGCAAACTATCTTGGTTTTTTGTGATTTTTTTGACTTTTTAGTTTTTTAATTCTACTTTTTTATCTTGATTTTCAATTTTTTTATGATTTTGATTTTTGCAATTTTTATTTTCAAAAATAAGGAACAATATCCACAAGTAAAGAAATACACACACCGTACTCTTTTTGTATTTTCAATAGAGTAAGAAATATCCATAAAATTGAGAGAGAATATTTTGGGTTATAAATGCTTTGAAATATTTTTGAGAATTTTTATATAATTTCATATGTTTTTGTATTTTTCTAAAAATCAAACAGTGGCAGAAATGATAAACAATGTAGAGTAGAGTAATTTGCAATTTAAAAATATTTTAAGTGCTCAAAACACCTGGCAAGTATTTTTATGCTAAATTATAGTCAAGTATTTATAAATAAGAAATCAAATCACAAACTTTAGATTTTTGTAGAATTTTTGTGATTTTTCTAAGATTTTTGATATTTTTCAATTTTTTAGGTTTTGAAAAGAACTAATGCATGAAAAATAGACAGAAATTAACATACAATAAAATAAAATTAATCTATTTTTTTGAATTTTTAGAGCAATAATCAATTTTTATGAATTTTTGAATTTCAAGAAGTGAAAATGACACTATTTTTGATTTTTTAATAATAACAAATGCTAATAGAATGCAATGAAAAATTTATGCTAGAGCGATACACACATCAGGAGCATAGAATGGTTTTTGGGGAATTTAAGCCACAAAAATATTTTTTCATCGAAATTAACATGCAAAATAATGTCTGGAAAGGCAGGTTTAAAATGCAAATAGTCGAATTTTTGAAAGAAAAATTAATAAGTACTAAAATAGAGGGAATAAATGCAAATTACCCACAACTTGCGTGCAAAACATGTGATCCGGTACTGGAAGAGGGGCTCTTTGAAATTTGTAAACTCAGGAAGGCTAAAGTGAAATTTCTCCATTTTTTTATTTCTTTCCCCCACCTAGGGTTCATGTTCTTCTATTCTTTTGTTCCCAAAAGAAAGGGGGCCCGTAAGGGCGTCGCCCTCGTCATCTCGACTTCACGTGATGGGCATTGGCGGAGATGGCGTAGGCGCATCAGTGTAGGATGGTTGGTGCTCAAGATGGTCTGCGGAACTGCATTGGTCGATGAAGAGCGGTGGAGGTCCATGCGTTCTTGCATGGTGGTCTGAACAATAATGGTCGTCTACAGATCGACGACAACGATGGCTCGGTGGAGAAGGAGCACGATGCACGCGGTGGCGATGGGTCCAGCAGGGCTACGACATCGTTGTGGCGCATGGCGGGGTTGGAGCGACGGTAGGGTGACGCCTACGGAGGCGACTGGAATTTATGGCTCCTGGGGCGCTGCAGGAGCGACGTCGGCTGCTACAGGTCAGCGAAGAGTCATTGAAGGGCTGTAGTATGCGCTGGGTGGCACCGGTTGAGGAGCCTCGCACGACAGCACGACCACTAGCTGGGTTGTTCGCGGTGGTGGTGCAACTGCCACGGAGGATGGGTCAACGCTACCGCCCAACTTCTTTATTTATGTTTTTAAATTTGCAAATGTAATCAGAAAAAAGGAAAAATAAAAAAAACTTCTATTTTTTATCTTTAGAAAACTATAACCGAAGAAAACTTTTTTATAATTTTATTTATTTATTTATTTTTTATTTATCCTGCAAAAAAAATGTTAGAAATAAAGAAAAAAATTATTTTTTTATTTATAAACAATTAAGATGTGTGCACGATGGCTCAATCCTAAAATCAAAACGGAAGACGTGAACGAGTGCGGTTCTGAAGAAAATGGCGGATGGAACCGGATCTCCGACCACTGTGCATGGTCGGAGGTGAGAGATCGTACAAGGTAGAAAAGAACGCGAATAGATCGAGATGTGAATGTGAAAAATCAAATGGGATAAATCGGATTGTGTTGATAGGTTTTAAGATCTATAAAAAAAATGACGAAAAAATAAAAATGTGAAAATTATACTACGATTATCCTGTGTTAAAAATAAGAGAAAATGGATCTCACCTTAGGAGCGGAAAAGACCATGATCGCTCGACGAAGGCCGACTCGTTGTCACTGGACGACTCGAAGGTAGGCGCCCTTCTGCGACAAGATAGCTCTCGGAGAATAGCCTCCTCTTACCAAAGATTGATCAAAATGAAATGAGAGAGAGGGATCCATATTAATAGATAAAGAATGGAGTTTGATTTTTTTGAAATTTTTAATTAATATAAGAGATAAGAGAAAAAAATTGTAATGAGATAAAGTTAAAATTATTTACAAAAATTATTTTTTTGTATTTTCATCACTTCATTAATTGAATAAAAAATTTAATTTTTTTGTTTTTTTATGTTGATTATTTAAGAATGGCAACTATATACATGTACTATATACATATGGTACATTATATGCATAGTTAAATAAGAGAATATTTTTTTTATTTTAAAATTTTTATATGTTTATATTTTTTTTAAGTAATTAGTAAAAATATATACAAATATTTACAAATACAATATGTACAAATAAATGGAAAAATTGCACAAACAACCCTAGAAAACCAACTTTTCAACTTTAACTCCAAAATTCATGAAATCAAAGCCATTTTAAAGATAATTTAATTTAGAATGTAATGGAAGTGAGTTTGGTTCAATTTGAGTTCATATTGAGCCAGAATTGGTCTTTCAATTATCGCTTAGTGGCTTTTTCCAAGTGTGGTTGCTTTTATTTTGTTCATGATTTTATTGTGCAGTTATTTTTTTTATTTAGGAAACATTTTTATTTACAACTTTTGTTTTGAAAAATATCTAATTTGAGGTCAATTTATGTAAAAATAAAATAGTGTAGCATACAAATATACATAGCACACATTTTTTTGATTAAGGACCCTATCTCCCCCTGCTTTATTCATGGTTGATCAGGTCAAGTCTTCCCTTCTCTTGGGGTTCGGGTCAGCCAGTATCTATTACATTTATACAATCTTCTTCTACTTCTTTTTATTTTCTTTCTTTATTTATCCTTTCTTTCTTTCTTTCTTTATTTTTGTTTAAAATGGTAATAAGTGTACAATATTTACATACAGATGCAAGTTAGTAAGAATATGGAGTTAGTATTAAATACATGTGTTTATAAGGGATTTTAAGTTAAAATAAAAGAATAAAGATGATGAAATGTAGATTCATCAATCATCTTCTTCCTCTCCCAGTTCTGTTGCTGGACAGGCTGATTTAGAAAATGACTCTCCAGAAGTTGCTTTATTCTACCCCTTGGCAGTCGCAGATAGCAGCAACGTCCTAACGCTCCTAAGAGTCACAACATGAGACAATATATCGGAAATATCTGACTCCGTTAGACTAGACTGGATATCACAAACTACCTGCTCTTTCCTCTTCAAATTATTAGGGTTCGCCTCAACATGTGCGAGAATTGAAATTTTGGTGGTGGTGAGGTCGTCAAGCTTCTGGGACATTTCTACTAGGCCTTTGACTATTTGAACGAAACAGTCCAAGGTTGGGTTCACATGAGCTACCTAAGATGATTGAACGTGCTGACCATGCTGGTAGTGATACTACGGAGGTTTGGAAAACTGAGAATTGTGGGGTGGAAGGAGTTGTTGCTGATGAAATTGAGGAGAAGGAGGAGGATATTGATTATGATGAGCAGCCGTGTATTGGTGATACCGTTGGTACTGGCAGTATGCGTGCTACTCGTAGTTCTGATTCTCTCTCCACATGTTCTTCTAAGGTGAGGACTGGTTTCGTAGAGGCTGATGTGTCTGGACAAACCTCCCCCTAGAGGGTTGGTGATACGGCATTAATGCATAATGGTCATGCAGTTGTCCGCCTAGACGGCCCAATAGGCCATCGTTGTTCAAGATGTCGTTCACCTATATGATTTAGAGCAGTTGTGGAAAAATGGATCCGTACATGATGGGGCTTGGCTCTTACACTGGTATATGACAATCTTTTGAGATGGTTATGGAGGTGAATGGCCAGGTGCCTGCACATAGTATACGTGATGGATCTGAGGCTGACCTAAGCTCGATTGAGTCTGATATGGTGATGGTTGCTCTTTCATCTCAGTGGGAGTTGTAAATGCCGGGCTCGCAAATTGGATGGAATTTATAGTGTTAACCAACAGCTCCACCTGCCTTGAAATTTGATCCAGCTAGTTCAGTTGTTGGGTCCTTTGTTCGATCATGGATAATTTCTCTTGGTCATGTGTTCGGTTCTCAATAATATCGACCTTGGATAGGTGGCTCCCTATGATGCTAAGGTTAGAGCTCTCATCCATGTCCACTTCACTGGATGCTGCCATATTGACGGGCTTGTGGTGGTTCTGCGATTTTTTTCTGATAGGCGCGGGATAAAGACAATATGGTTGCTCTTTTAGCCATTTCTTCAAAAGTTTGCCAAACGATGTCTTTATCCTTGTTGAAGTGTGATACACCAAAGGCAGCATCCATTAGCTTATGTCTCTCTGAACTGAGGCCCCCAAAGAAGTGCTAGAGGAATGTCATGATGGGGGGACTTATCTTGTAAATCTCTGCATCTTTCCCGGGATTCATTTTTAGACTTGTGTGGTTACCGGGAGAAGTTGTCGATCCTCGCTCACATCTCGTTGAGACGACCCAAAGGATAGTATTTCTAGACAAACACAGATTTAATTTCCTCCCAGGTCGTCATGACCTTTCCCAAATGGTTAATCCAGTATAAAGCCTTGTCCTATAGGCTGAAAGGAAATGTGATCATCTTGACTACTCCTAATGTGATGTTAGGGTAGTGAATGGTGCGATAGATGCGAGAGAATTGTCAAAGATGGTTGCATGGCCCTTCATTTGTATTCCCGTGGAGTAAGAGAAGACGAGTTAGAACTTATGGCTTTAATTTGAAATGTCTGTGGACTACAAGGATCTGTATCCACTCTATCATCTGGTTAGTGTCTGGATTGTATGTCTCTTTGAGAGTAGACTTGGGATACTCTCTCCTTGGCTCATTTGCAGACCCCCCACAGGGTCCATCTTCTTGTTCACCATCACCTCCTCCTCCTCCTTTGTTCTCTCTCGCTCTCTCTCCTCAGGTCATTCATCATGTCTTGGAAGGTGACCTGGGAAAGATCCTGATATGTAAAATGTTGTTGGATGGACTGGATCATAGCGAGCAACTATATATTGACTGCGTTCTGATCTGGTTGTCCTTGATATTGCTTGTTTTGTTCCTTCCCCTTCCCTTGAGGAGCAATCTCTGATTCAGACTCAGAGGAATTGATTTGTACGAGGTCTAGTGCTAGCTCTTGATCTGCATCATGAAATGGATCCTTGTCAGACTAGAAATCTTGGGAAACAGTGGAATGGATGATTTGGAATTAGGGTCAATTCCAGATATGCGAGAATGGAGCATTCAATATGAACTGAAATCGATCTCCATCCACAAGGGGTGAAAGGCAGAATAAGATTGATCTTGGTTTCTTTGAGTATTAGAAGAAGTCGAGGATTCTGGATATTGGTTCGCAAGATCCAATATGGGTTCTCATCGCATCGAATTATTGAAGATGTCTAGTTCATGGAATTGATGTGGGTGTCAGCGGGGTCCCAACTAAATCATTCACAACTCGACATCTTGGATAGAAGTAGAATAGATAAGGAATGGAACATGGTAATGAACAATAGATGATGTGAAAAGGAAAATAACAGATTGCTCAAAGTGAGCAGGGCAAGAAGAAATGAAAATAGATAAAATGTAAAATGGTGTAAGTGTGTAGGACTGGATCTTTCACCAAAATTTTAATTCAAATAAACACAATATAACATGGATTCATCAACCCAACAGAAGTGAAGCCGTGAGAGTTCTGCTATTTTTATCATTTCAATTTTATTTTGTTTTACATGCAATCTATGAACAAGTCCTTAGATGCTAACCCTATAGGAGAATTAGACTACTAGAAAAGTGTCTCATACTTTTCATTTCCTTTGTAACATGTAGCCTACACTTTTTTAAGAGAATCCCTACTATTGGGTTTGGATCCACTATCGGACAAAGAATTGAGGAGTATGCCAATAGGAGAAACCAATACTTCCCCCAAAACTAAGGTACTTGGATGTAGGACGATGAGACAGACCAGCCCATGAAGACGTGTCCTAAGCTCAGTACTTCAGACTTGGTCGGATGTTCTACACAAGGCGAGAACACCAACATCGATAATGCCCTAATTGCCTATATACGATAAAAGCACCAATACTTCGTCAATCAAGTCAATAATAAGGCAGTATTCAGGTTGGATTTTGGGCTCTAATCCATACGGCCAGTGCTTCACTCAGTCGGGAATGTACCTGAAAACAATGTGGGCTTTATGAATCCCAAATAATGATGGTTCATTATGAATTTTAACTTGGTCAAAGTTTATTAACCACTCACCTTGTTTTAATTTTAAATTTTCACTTTTTTGAATATTTTCAAAATATTTCACCTAACAATTTTTCCGTATTTTCTTAAATTTCCTAATTGATATAAACTGGGAGAGAAGACGGAAAAGCCATGCAAGTTGATACGAAGATGGAAATCTCACCTTAGTATTTAATGATGCATGCAAAGTAAAAGAACTTACAGTGTAAGGATCGAACCACTGAGACTTATGGGGATAGGTATTTAATGTCAATTAATTAAAATAAACAATAAATAATTTGGTATTTTTTGGCATTTTTAATTTTTTGTAAGTTTCTATTTTTATTTATTTTTATATGTATTTTTAATATTATATATTTTTATATATTTTATTTTCTGATTTTTAATTACTTTTTTCTTTTTAGATTTAATAAGTATATATGTCGATATATAATATGTATAATATAAATACTATATATGAATTAACATAATAAATATATAAAAATTAAGGAAATACAAATAAGTACATTTCTTTTCATTTTTTCATGGTTTTTAAATATTTATATGTATTTATAATTAATAAAAACAATTATATACCCAAAGAGGATGCCCAAATCGGCACCTCAAGTGCCGATTTGGGTATCCTCGTTGGGTATTTTGCATTTCCATCATTTGGGTAATTTTTTCTTGCTTGTTATCAATAATTTTTTTTCAATTAACTTTAGTTATTAAAAGTACGACATCTACCATAAGGATGTAATTACATTTGGATGGTAAATGTATGTCCTTTCTATTCTAAATTCTTTTCAAAGTTTTAAATTTTTGCTTTATAATTCTTTTCCTTCATTATATTATGTATTAAATCACTTATTCTAATTAATTATATTTATACTTATAATATAATTTTAGGGAATAACTCTATAATATATATAACATTATAAAGTCTTCAGTCCAAGAAACCAATGTAGACGAAGCCTTCAACATCCATATACATTAGTTTCTTGGGATGAAGACTTCATAATCAAATTATGTGTTTCCCTAAATAACATTGTTTTTTGTTCGATCACACTCGTATTTGATTTTTACTCGATCAATATTCTTATTCACTTTTTATTTGATTCAGATTCATATTGAATGAATATTCTATATAAATTTGTATCCAGTTATAGGGTTCCCTTAATCCTCATCAGACTCATATCCATGCAGATTTTTATTTGTATTCAATATAAACGATGTGAATATGGATAAGGAAATTGACATATTTGATATGTATCAGATCTGTTTTCATCGATAGTAAGTGTTGATCTAATCACTCTAAAAGTAAATTGAATAAATTACAATTATTACATATAAATATAATTAATTAGAATAAGTGATTTAATATATAATATAGTGAAGGAAAAGAAGTATAAACTAAAAAAATAAAATTCTGAAAAGAATAATTTTAGAATAGAAAGGATATACATTTACCATCCAAATGTAATTATATCATTATGGTAGATGTTGTACTTTTGATAACAAAAGAGGTTAGTTGAAAAAAATTATTGATAACAAACAAGGGATGAACACAAATTACCCAATGATGAAAATGCAAAATACCCAATGAGGAGCCCAAATCGGCACTTAAGGAGTCGATTTGGGCATCCTTATTTGGAATTTTGCACTTCCACCCATCATGTCTCCAAATCGGCACCTAAGGTGTTGATTTGGGCATTACATCTCAAATCGACACCTTAGATGTCGATTGATGGCTATATTTTTAAATACTATAACTTGATGGTTGTTTAATTAGTTAAGAAAATTTTAATAATTTATTTTAAAAAAAGTCTGATATATGTAGTATATAGTGTTTTATATATAAATATAGCTATATCTTCTCAAAAAAAATATAAAATAAAATATATTTAGTTTTTCTAATTTTTCTATGTTTTTGTGATTTTTCTTATAATTGTTTGCTAATTTTTATGTATTTCAAATGATTAAATATTTCAAAAAACACTTATAAGAATAGGCCGGATTGTTTTGGAATTTAAAAACATATAGTAAGATCAAAAATTCCCGAAACTAATTTAATATATACTATATAACGTAAATAAACTTATACAATATAATAATATTTTTTTTAGATTTTATAGATTTTTTGCTAATTTTTATAGTGTTGGGAGGGGTTTTTCAATTTCTATGATTTTATTTTATATTTTTTGTGATTTTCGATCTAGAGTTATATTATATAGTAATATGTGAAATATGAATTTTTTAAAAAATTTAAAAGTAGTTTTATAATTTTTCTATATTTCAAAAGCGAGACAAGGAATAACTAGCTACTTTTCTATTTTTAATAAATAAAAAATGCAAGTAAAATAATAAAAAAATGTGGCATGAATTAGCATAATAGAAGCATCTTCATCTTTTTTCCCATAATTTTAAGAGTACAGGAGCTATTTATACAAATATAAATAGACACAATTTAATTTACAATGTTGGGAAGTGCATTTGTGCAATAGAAATAAAGGACATGGAGCTCGTTGCAAAAATACATAAAGTTTTAATGCTTAGTTAGAAATTTAGAGTATCAAATATAAATTACAAAATCTATAGGGCACGCCTACAAATTGTCCACCTCACGTCGGCTACCACGTGGCGTGAGCTAGCACTAGATCCAATTGCAATATACAACAATGTGACAAGATGTGGAGGGTCTATGCAAATTTTTCCGCAATTTTTTAAACTAATTTAAACATTTATAGGACTTATTTATAAATACAAAAGGCACAAGGGTGATCTTAAAAGTTACCCACTTAAGTGTGCTCGATCAAGCGGCTATGTTAGCTACACGTGGTGTGATGAACGGCTATGGGACGCTTCATTTTGCTTCGATTTCTACAGCCCAAATTAGACCTGCGTCACACCCTTGCTCAAGAACACTTCCCTGACTGACTTTGATTGCTTGAATCTACGGCCTTTGACCACTGATCGGCTCGCCAATGGTTACTCCACACTAATGGGATGTCACCATGTCTGCAGGCTAGCTCAAAGGGATCTAGCATCCATCGGAAGGACCATAGAGATTCAAGACACCTGGAGCTCTTCGGGTGGCCTCCAAGTGCTTCACTAAGGCTTGGGACCTTGTACAAAAGATTAAGAAGAGTAAGAGGGTCGAAATCGACCCTCTCTTGTAGTTGTACGCACAACGTAGTGAAGGGGTGAGGGAGTTCAGGAGAGAGGCAGAAGAAAGAGCTCAGGATTTCAGATCCTTGTGGGATCCGAAATGAAAAACAAAGGGGAAAGATGGAGAAGTGAACGGGTAAGCGAATGATGGCGGAGGGGAGTCTGATTACCATCAGACACAAATGAATTTCCCGATGGAGCCGAGTTCTCTGAGGATTTTAATTTCTAAAATTGAACAAAACTAAAGATGTATTAATGAAATTAAAGCTAAATATAGGCTACTCGAAAGAAAAGCATTAATGAGAACCTAATCTAACAGCATGTACTTGTGGGAATCATGGAGTAGAGGAAGCTCACTGGAGGTTCTCTAGTGGATCTTGGATCTCTTCAACTTTGACTTTGTCCACGCTGTGATGGAAGGGTAATGAGGCTTACTATCACTAGGGGCTCAACCGAAGACTCATTTTGGGGTTATGACCAAGAGAGAAGTATCAAATTAGGCAAAAAGTGGTGAAGGTCGGATTTTATAGACATGGTGATCAGGAAAAATTTAACTCGAATCTTCCTGGATAACAGAACTTTTTACTAGGTGCGGTTTGGTCGACTTGCATCTCTAATAGAATAATTTTCAATTCATGTACTACATTCCACATGGAGAATGCGATGAATCATTGTAAGTCTTCTAACTAAGCATGCATCATTTTTTTCTCGCGTGCATCAGTTTTTCTCGATTTCTCCATTTTGTTTTGTCACTTAAGATCTAAAGGAAACTGAGACTGGGCGGTAGATGTGTATTTTTGCTCACTTAATTCTTTAGTGATCACCTAAATTAAAATTGGGACTGTGAAATTAGGCCAACTTTAATTAACTCATAAAATTAAGAATCTTTGCGGGAGATTTGTCCTTATACTTCTTTATCTTTCGGAGTGAGTAAGGGATGAACACTTAGGATAGACCGAAGATTTGTAATCTTCATTCAGATTATTGATTCTAAAAACAACTAGATACTTCTCAGTGAGGGAGCTGTGGTCTCCCTTAGCAGAGTGGGTGTTAAAGGACAATGTGATTGGCACCATCCTAGTGTAACACAAGTAGCTGTTTTACCGTTTGTATTTACACCCATACTGGTTGAAAGTGGATGCAACTAGCCGTACTAATTCAGGACAGTTTTTAGGAAAGTTTCTGGTACCTAACAACTTGCATACAGATACACGATTAGAATTATCACCAATTAAAATTTAAAAGATAATTGGCCAGACTCTTGTGGCCTTCACTATGTGAGTTTATGAACGTATGGTTTGAATTGTGTTTGCATTGGTGTGTGTGGATCGAGATCAATCATCAAATACCAAACATTTTTGCCTTCACACTACCAATTTGATTAGTGAATCATAATCCTCTTTCGAACTGCTTGAAATCGTGAATGGAGGATTGAGGTTATTTTGTTCATAATACGTGAACCTTCCACTAACCACCACAAAACTGTCGTCCTCAAGAACTCGAAGACACTCTTACCCCAAGCCACCTTTGGTTCATGGACACCCCTTCCATGAATTATGTCCTATGATTCTTTCTTATTCCTTGAAGGAAGACAGACCCAGACCTTGTCTCTCTTCTCTCACCACATCGAGGAAGAATCTCACCTTGATGATTCTCGTTTTATTTCTTTTCACTCTATTAGTTCGAATCCTTTATATTCTGAAGATGAAGAAGAAGAAGAGAACCTAAAGAACATGCCTCCAAAGAAAAGAGATAATGAAGAAGAATAGAATGTAAACACAATGCAAATGATATGAGTAAGATTAGCTATGTCTGAGCAGCAACAACTTTTACTGAGGGAACAAATTAACCAGATAAATGTTGGAGGTGAACCACTAATGGAGGCATCACACAACGCAGAACAGTATAGAGTCAGAAATTATCTGAATACTTCTGAGCCAATAATTGATTTTGAAGTAAATCCCCCTTTCTTGAACCTATTGCCACAATTCCATGGAAATGCTACTGAGGAACCCTATGCATTCCTAATGGACTTCGACGTCGTATGCTTGAATTTGAGACACCGTAGGGTCAGCCAGGACTACATTCGTCTCATTGCACTTCCATTTTCCTTGAAAGGCAAAGCTGACTACTGGGTAAAGAATCTAAGAGTGACAGTTACCATATACAATCAATTCAAGGACATGTTCCTAAAGAAGTTCAACCCTTTGATTAGAACTAATCATATGAGGGCACGCATCACCAACTTATCTCCTATGCCTCATGAACCATTATTTGGTGCATGGGATATATCCAAAGATGAATGATAAAAGTGTCTGTGTCGTGCTTTGGAAGACAATATCTTGGTCCAGGCACTCTATTCTGGTCTTAGCTACGAGACACAAGGTTTAGTGTGCACTGCCCGTGGAGAAAACTATACATTATGAGATTCGTGTGCACCATTAGGAAGATATTCGACCAGATGTCTGAGACAAGCCACTCACAAATCACCATCAGGACGTATACTGACTCCCTTAATACTCTCTAATATCAAGGAGGGAAGCAGAATATTGCTGAAATAATCGAGGATCTGATTCTGAACATGGCTGACAAACTAGTCATAGTGGATTAGATTCACAAGAGGATGAACAACATCGACAACAGGATCTCCCAACTTCCAAAGTAGATGGAGGAGCTGACTGACACGGTGTCCAAGATCGGGATACCTGTTGCGACTACATCTGATGGTCCTATGTACCAATTACATCATGTCTAGGAGCAACCGATGTCAGGACCACCTCAACCATGGGTTCAGGACCAGTCCTATACCCAATCTTTTTAGCTGTCACCACCACTAGCCCAGATCTTTGAACAAGTACCTCCACCGGTGTTTGAAGTGAACAGCATTTGGTATACACAGGACCCTTCCCGACAAGGAAGTACTGGGGACCATCCATCCTACCAGCGTCCCACTACCTTCTATAATGTCGCAATTCCACCTGTCCCGTCCATGTTGGACATGAGAGCCCACGACGAGCCATTATGGAAAAAAATGTTATTGCAAATATCATTCCCTGATATGAATTGAAGAATAACTAATTTGCATAATAGGTCCCTTCGTACAATTAGTGTTATGTACCATGTCCATCTTAATGATCATACAGCTGCTGATTCAATTATTGAATCATAGAGGTTGGTGCTTGGATGAATATTTAAAGAGTTAGATTGATGACTCATCAAGCACCCCCAAATGATTATTAAGAGATGCTCTCCATCCTGAGAAGGAGTTGGCAATCCTTTCTCTAAAGGTTGATATCTAACCGACCTCTTGATGCAGGTCCTCTGCATAGGAATAGAGATTCGGAGGTGTTAGATATGTTAGCTCAAAGAGTTGACTTAACGAGATTGAGATAACCAAAGACCTATGTCGTATGTCGTCTTGATATAAGCACGCATCCTCTGACCAGAAACATATGTGTTACTATATGTTTGAGTATGTACAATTGACAGACCAATAGGTTGATGACCTAATCAAGGTCTATACAATGATGCATTGGTGTGCATATAAGGGCATATGAGTAATACGATCTCTCAAAGGGATCCTATAGGTTCATTTACTAAACCGGAAGACCTGAGCTCACTCATAAGATATTGGGAAGAATCAATTCCGCACGCGGTCATCTCGCTTTGGAAGCTTGACTGAATCTGTAGGGATGATACATGCTTTTGGAAAGTATATGATTAACACCTAGGTGTGATATATGCTTTTGGAATGTATATAATCGATATTGACTCCCAATGATCGAATGATCGATACTTCGGGTTTATTTTGGGTCTTCCTGTATGCACGATGTACACTGATGGGTCCGAAATCCGCTTGTTAAGAAGATGTTTTAATTTCTATTCATGCGTAAAATTAATGTGTCTTTCATTGTAGGCAGCAATAGAATCGGTCAAGAAAATAACCACACAAAATATTCGTCAATTTTAATCAATGCGGTTTTATGTTTATTTTACTAGGGTAAGTCCCAAGGTCGATCACAAGGAGGAAAAGGAACAACCTTGAATCATGTCTATCAAAAATTGTTCACGGTTTTCGAGGCGGTCTTTTTTTGTTATTTTTTATGCAATTAAAGATGTGAAATGCAATTTGGCCTATTTTAGGAAATAAAATGGGAATTACGATCAAACGATGTCCAAAAAATATGAAACTTAGCCACAGTGCTAAATATGACAAAATGAATGCACTGTAATTTTTTTGGAATTTTTTGATGCAATATGAATTTTTTTTATGAATTTTTAAATGCAAACATAATGAATTTCAATATTTAATTGTAATAAATACTAAACCTACTTATTTTTAGGGGATAAAATTATCTAAGATCTATCACTAGGTGATGGATCTCAGAAAAATTCTAAACCTCGAAAATGTGGGATTTAATACCTTATAAAAATCAAATACTGAAATATGCAATATGATTTTTAAGGGCAACCTATGCATGCAAATGCAAATCTTTTTGGGCACAATGTCAAGCACAATTAATTATACAATATGTGATTTTTCGGGAATTTTTAGAGCAATGGTTAATAAAATAAAAATTCAAGAGCACAAATTGGGAAAAATATGCCAATTTCCACAAAATATTTAAATATTAATTTACCGGTGATCACAAAAATATCCACAATATATCAAAATGTAGAGAATTAAAAGACGAACATCATGTTATTTTTTGAATAATAAATAGATGTCGTGTAGAGGTTCAAAATCATTGGGGAACACAGGGGTAGAACTGCATTAAATAAAATAAATAAAATGCAAGGGGGGGGCTATTATGCAATTACCAGGAACTTCGGGGATACTTCTGCAAAATGACCAGTGGGGGCACGTGCCGAAGGCGGGGACCTTGGCGAAATATGGAGGTTCTTCAGGGGGTTCTCTATAATTATCCCAACAAGTCATGTGACCCTCACGTGATAAGGTGGCTCGGCGGGAGGCTTGGGGCGAGGGCTCCACGTGGTGTCGCTTGATTGCTTCGGGTTGCCCGAGGCACCTGGCATGGAGGGAGGTTCGGAGCCAGGCTCGGAGATCGATCGTAACCGTCGATGGAGCTTTATCTGATGCGATCTGACTGTTATCACGCATGATTGCTTCAATGGCCGGGATGATGGCTGATCTTCATCGGATGGTACTTGTAGACTTGTCACTGACGATGGATTGATGGCAGATGTTGGCCGACAAACGGCCGGGGGTCATCGAGGAAGAGGTAAAGTAGCGTCGTGGATATCGGCAAAGGGGTCGATGAAGTCCGGACGCTCGTGTGGTTGTCGTTGAAGCTCTAATGCTCAGCGATGAGGTTGATGATGACGGTCGTTGTTGACGAAGCCCTGTCCTGGGTGAAGGGCTCGATGACATTTGGAGAAGACGAGGTTATCAGAGGTTGAAGACAAAGCTCGATGTAGGAGACCACGGTGGTGGAGGCGAGTCCTTGGCAGAAAAACCCTTGTGAGGAGTGTCATGGAAGTGGCAGAGGTGATGAAGTCGGTGGAGTTCATCGTAGCGAACGTAGGCTCAACGTGAAGATGATGGCCAGAATGAGGAGGAGATGAGGAGTGGCGATGGAGGTGATGATGATTATCGGAGATGGAGTTGCAATGCAGATGATGATGATTATCGGATCAAGGTGAAGATGGAGGGGGGTACCTGGAGGTACGATGAACTTGACGACGGTGCATGCCGGAGAGGAGCAGCGGTTGGAGGCTTTGCTGCGACGCGGTCTTCGACCCCGGATCACGCAGTGGAGGGGCTCGCGGTTGTCACTGCCAGAGGGAAGATTCCTTGGAGGGTGAATCGGCGGTTGGCTGAGTCGGGGGGTAGTCGAGGTTCTTAAATAGGGTTGGAGGGGTAGACCGGAGATGGTTGGAGGTACGGGATGAGCGGAGGACGATGGCCATTGGCAGGATAAGCGGGGGTGGTTGGCCGAGAGGTCAATGGCAGAGAAATCGAGGGGGCGGGTGGTGCGAGAATGGGGGAGGCACTGGGAGGTTGAAGGCGACCCCTGGGCCATCCGATCGGGCGATGATTGGATGGCCCAAGATGGGCAACGTGGCACGAGCTGGGGGCTAAAGGGCGCGGGACGCACGCGCGGAGCACGTGCCTGGGAGGCCCGTGCGACGTATGTACGGTGGCTTTTTAAATTAATTTTTTAATTTTTTTTATAAAAATGAATTATAAAGAGGTAAATGCTGACACGTGGCGGCCCCAGTGACTGCCACGTGTCAGCACCACAAAATTCTGAGAATAAAGACTTTGTAAATAAAAAATAAATAGTAAACGACCTCGGATCGAATAAGTTTCTTCACAAAAATTGCTCGTCTCGATGAGATCTACAACATTCATGAATACATCGAAATATAAATCGATCAAATGCACAAAGTGAATTTTTGGTGTATCCCATGTACATAGAATACCTTGATTTTTGAGTTTTCTAATTTTTATGCCATTTTTAAACCAGATAAAAAAATCCTAAAAAATAAGGAACAAAACAAAAATAAAGACACCATAATCTATTTTTTGGATTTTTTTATTAATTATGAAAATATGTACATAAAATATCAGGTCAAAAACCGCTAAAATACACAATGTACAAAAGAGGCCCAAATCCCGACTTTCACATATGAGCTCCGATTCACTTGAACATGGTATTGTTTTGAATGTAATTGAATGAGCATTAGTTCAAAAGTGAGTAGGATTAAAACGGACACTGGAAGAGGAAGATATAGGGTTTTTATTCCGGGAATCCTGAAACTATGGTTTGGGTTTTTAGTCCACTTATATGAGTTAGTTTTTTTTGTATTTTTCGTTTATTCTTGTGAATGATATGTACACAGTGGAGGTGGTTTTTGGTTATTTGGAGTTAGCATGAAGGAGTTAAAAATTAGGGAAGTTAGGCTACTTACAGGTCAATTTTGGCTTGGATTTTTGGCTTCTTATTTTGTGCAGAAATACGTGCTAAAATGCAATTCTTATGAAAGTATGCATGAATGCTAATTATGCAGAATAGATGCAGAAATGCTAATGATTTTGAGGGATCTGAGCTTAATAAATGATATTTAGAGTGATGAATCCGAGATTTATCATCTCCCTTTACTTAAACCATGCTCGTCCCTGAGCATCAAAAAGAAATGTCATGAGGTGAAATGATATTGGGTTCCATACCAAGACCATGAACTGAAGGTGAAAGTGAAACTAAACTCGAACTTTGGATTATTCGTGTGTCAGAACTTCTGTGAGACTTAGAATTTTAAAATCAATAGCCTTCAAGTTCTACACATCATTGCTACAGTTTCGGCTCAGAAGTCATCTTAGATCAATCTTCTTCCCAAAGTATATCCTATGAACATTGAACAACCGACTCATGTGTGTTAAAGGTTTTAGCTCTTCCCATCAAGAATGCCGGACTACCATGCTCCTCTCCTCTCCAGTAACTCATCCTCGGGGAGTCTGGTATTTCCTTCTAAGGGCTGTCGCGCTGTGTTCATAATCGAATTGGGGGAGAAGATAGAAGAAGGGGAAAAGAACTGGAGGGTGGCCAGTGTAGTCATCTCTCCTTGTGAAGATGGCCAGTGTAGCCGAGTCTCCCCCAAGATCTTCATGTTTCTTGAAGCTTGGACATTTTTGGTCAGATTTTTATTTGATAGAATACTTCTTTGTATTTGGAATTTTTGGTGGTTCTGCTTGGATCTTGTTGTGCCCCTACGGATATAGAATATTTTTATTCCGTATATTTTTTGGGGTCTTAGAAAAAATTGTGCCCAGCCGTCCATCCCTTTTCTGAAGCTTTATTTCAACTCGTACTCCGATCTTTAGATTTCCACGCTACAAGAAAAGAAACTCACACAGTGTTCCAACATCCCGTCTGAGTTGAGCTAAGTGCATAGTGTGAGAGTACAAATTGATTCCCTATTCCAGAGTTGTACCCAGAATGAAGAGACCAGGTTAGACACTAAGAGTCAAACGCTACACATTGTCATGTGGAACTCAAAGAATTAAGTCAACGACCAGAAGTTGCTAAAATCCTATTTCTCAGTGAAGTTCCTCTGAAAATTAGGTGGATTAAGGTCAAATCCAGACCACTCTCGGTTTCGGCTCATAACTCGGTTCAAAACCCAAGAACTTTTCACGTAAATGAATGCGATGCTGGATGAGATGTAGGTGTGTGAAATGTAGACACAGTTTTTTTTGAAATTTTATGCAAGGGATTTTTTTATGAGAAACTGAATAAGAAGCCATTTCTTCAAAAAAATTGGGCACAGTCAGTGTTATTAGCAAAACTTCCTTTTTTTCTTTTGTTGTTTTTTTTCTTTTTTTAAGTTAGTTACCGATCCCGTAAATACATATAGACTTACACGAAAGTACGAGATATGAGTAAAATATGTACAAAATATATATACAGACCCCCCTATACTTAGCGAGTGCTGTGTCCTCAGAGCACAAGAAGCGTAAAGAAGTAATAGCTCAGGCTAAGCGTAAGAAAGTGAAAAAGGAAAAGAACAAAATTTACAGAATCGCCCCCCTATACTTAGACTGTGAACAGTGTAAGTATAGAAGAAGAGCGGAAAAAAATGAAGTGGTCGGGATATGTGGATTAAGAGAGTATATGCAGATGGGTGTCGGTTCCCCCTATACTTAGGCTCTGGTCAACCTAAGTATGGAAGAAGGGTGGAAATGGAGTGATCGAGAGATATGAGAAGAATGGTATGTACAGATGGCATCGGTCCCCCCTATACTTATGCCTTGGCCTAAGTAGAGAAAGAAGCTGTGCAAGGAGATCGATGTGGTCGAGGGGGAGGGTGGGACTGATCTGATGAATCTTCAATGTCCTCGCTCTACGTGAAGTAGATGACCTCAACTTGAACTGTCTTCTCTTAAGGTGATTCAAAATATGGACTCAACATTTTTCCATTTACTAAGAAAGGTTGTGCATCATCTTTGAGTTCTGCAATATCCACACTTCCATTGGTATGCACATCGATGACAATGTAGGGACCCGTCCATTTTGATTTCAGTTTCCTATGAAAAAACTTCAACCGAGCATTAAACAACCACACTTTCTACCTAGTGACAAAGGTTTTATCTCGAATGTGCCTATCATGCCATCTCTAGACCTTGTCCTTATAAATCACACTGTTGTCATATACCCAATTTCGGATTTCAATTAGCTCATTCAGATTTAAGTCTCGACATAATTTCCCAAGGTGATAACTCCAATTCAACTTTTTGATCGCACATTCTGATTTGTGAATCAATTCTGCAGGCAGATGGCATGGCTTGCCATAGATCATCCTAAAAGGTTATGTACCGAGTGGAGTCTTATAGGCTGTCTTATAGGCCCACAGAACTTGGTCCAACAGTTTCAACTAGTTCTTCCTATCTGGACGAACCAACATCTGAAAAATACCCTTCACCTCTCTATTAGAAACCTCTGACATGGCATTAGATTGTGGATTATATGGGATGGCTATTCTATGCTTAAATTTATATCCTGAACCTTGCAATGATATTATCCTTGATAAACATAGAGACGACTTTGCTATCTGCGGTTCGGGTTGGAATAGCCTCTACCCATCTTGATAAATAGTCAACCGCTAGAAAGATGTACTCAAATCCATTGCTATTGGGAAAGGGGCCCATAAAATCAATCCCCCATGCATCAAAAACATCACAAAAAAACATTGGTTGCATGGGCATTTCATCTCTATAACCAACAATCCCTCCCATCCTTTGACAAATCGGGCATGACCGTACAAATTCATTAGCATCCTGAAATAAGGTCCGCTAGTAAAATCCACATTTGAGTACCTTGTGCGCGGTTCTCTTTCCCGAATGGTGTCCTCCAGCCTCGAGAGAATGACAATGTGTGAGGACACTCTGATATTCCTCCTGAGGAATACATCTTCGCCAGACACAATCTGGTCCTTCATAGAAAAGGAAAGGGTTGTCCCAATGGTATTTTCTCGAATCTGACTTCAATCGATCAATCATTCTCTTGGTCCAACCAAAGGGAACCTTCTTGGAGACAAGATAGTTCACGATGTTGGAATACCATGGGGTTGAATCAATAATGCAAACTGATTCATCTGGAAAAGTCTCCTAAATTGGTCCAGTGTCAGGATAATTGTTTTGCTCAATTCAGGAAAGGTGATCAGCAGCAACATTCTTTATCCCAAGTTTGTCCTCGATATCCAAATTAAATTCCTGGATTAACAAGATCCATCTCAAAAGTCATGCCTTGGCATCCTTCTTATCCATAAGATATTTAATTTCTGTGTGATCTGTGAAGATTGTCACCTTGGAGACCGATATGTATGATCTGAATTTCTCAAGGGCCCAAACAACCACGAGCATTTGCTTTTCAGTCACTGTATAATTTCTTTGTGCAGGATCCAACACTTTGCTCGCGTAGTGAATCACATAAGGAATTCCATCTCTTCTTTGGCCAAGTACCGCTCCGACAGCAAAATCCGATGCATCAGCCATGATCTCAAAGGGAAGAGACTAGTCGGGATCTTGTAATATCGGTGATTCACATATTTTCTTTTTCAGGAGCTCGAAGGCCTCGAGACACTTGTGATTTATAATAAACTCGGTGCCTTTTCCTAGGAGATCAGTCAGTGGACGATCGATCTTTCAAAAATCTGGGATAAACCTTCGATAAAATCCAAGATGCCTTAAGAACGACCTCACTGACTTGACATTAGTTGGTGGCTCAAGTTTCTTGATCACTTCCACCTTGGCAGGGTCGACCTCCATTCCCTTCTTGGAGATGACGTGCCCCAACACGATAACCTCAGTCACCATAAAGTGACTTTTCTCCCAGGAGAGTACCAAATTAACCTCCCTGCATCTCTGGAGGACTCGGTCCTAGTGCGCTAAACATGTATCAAATGAATCACCATAAACCGAGAAGTCGTCCATGAAGACCTCCAGGAAATCACCAACCATTTCGGCAAATACGGCAATCATGCATCGCTGAAATGTGCCTGGGGCAATACAAAGCCTGAATGGCATGCACTTGAATGCGTAGGTAATGAATGGACATGTGAAAGTGGTCTTTTCTTGATTTTTGGGAGCGATAGCTACTTGATTGTAGCCAGAGTACCCATCAAGAAAACAAAATAATGCCTTCCCTGCATGTCTCTCCAAGATTTGATCAATAAATGGTAGTGGAAAGTAATCTTTCTTGCTCGCAGCATTTAGGCACCTGTAATTGACACAAACGCACCATGACGAGGGTACTTAGGTCGCGATCTCTACCCCCTCCTCGTTAGTGACCATTTGGATTCCCGACTTCTTCGAGATGGCATGAAGGGGGGTCACCCACTTGGAGTCAGAAATGGGATATATAAATCCTGCTTTGCACCATTTCTCTATCTCTTTCTTAACCACTTCCCGAAGATTGGGGTTTAATCTTCTCTGAAATTCAAGGGAAGGCCTTGCATTATCCTCAACATAAATTTGGTGCGAGCATAGAGCGGGGTTTATTCCTATGAGATCTGACACAGTCCAACCGATGGATTTTCGATTTCGCTCAAGGACTCCGAGTAATATAGATTCCTGGTCCATGGTTAATGATGAGCTAATGATCAAAGCGAATTTTTCTTTGGGTCCATTTAGAAATACATACTTCATTGTGAGAGGCAGTGGTTTCAGCTCTAGCAAATCCGAATCATCAATTAAGTTCGGTTGAATGACTTTTGAATCTGGCTCAGTGTCAGTTGGTGGCGAATCACTCTGTGATGCGCTGGCTGCCAATTCTGAAGAAAGGTGAGTCGAATCGCTAAAGTAGTATGGTAATTCGACCAGAGCCGTGTACAACTCTCATCGATATTTCTTGATTGTCCCAAAGATGATGGGACTGACAGATCCGAAAGGATTTCTGTGTCATCAAGATTGTAATAATCTGGGTGACTAGATATGTTTGGCAACATCTCGCAAACTGTACTGTGCATTGTTTCTTCCTATGTTGTGGTACTTTCAATCTGAATGTCTGTCAGTTGGTCCCACGGTCCAGTGGTGTTGATAAGATTGCATTCCGAGGTTTCAGCATATTCAGTGGTGGATTCGGAGTCTGGTCTTTGCCACTTTGTTTGTTTCATCTCCAAGTCCACTTCCCTGCTGGAGAGTGGAACTTCAACATTTCACCGCCGTAATAGAATATAGCTTTGGTGGTTCTTAAGAATGGTCTTCCAATAATGATTTGCAATTCCTTCCAATGGTTCGGGGTCTCCATATGAAGGACAGTGAAGTCCACTTTGTATTCCGTACCCTTGATCATGATGATAACATTTTTTACTTCTCCCTTAGGTCTTTTAGTGGATTTATCAGCAAATTGGAGTAAAGATAATGATCTCTTGAGAGGACCTAACTCCAATCTATAATATAAGGCAAAGGGTAGAAGACTTATGGAAGAACCATTGTCGAGAAGTGTGCGTGCAGACGCAATGCCACCAATGCGACTCTCTACATAATGGGCACCCAGATCCCTTTTCTTTCATGTCAGATACTGATTTTTGACACATTTGGTGGCGGCAACTGTCAAAATATGAGTCTCCACAAATTGACTTGTTTTCTTCGTACGAGTCCTGGTGGGAGTGCAATTCTCCTTCAAGTACTTCTGAAATGCTGGATTACTGACCACATACTGATCAAAGGGTACTTTGACTGTGATATTTTGCTGGCAGAACTTTTCAATTTCTTGGTCATCTAGAATGTTTTTCTTGTGTTTACCTTTCTTAAGAGCACGGGGGAAAGGAAGGGAAGCATTTGAGACATGAGATAGAGAGCCAGAACCATAAATAATAGCATCTTTATTAGAAATAGAGTTCTTATTACAATAATAATCAAAATCAGGTTGTAGAAATAGAGGTTCAAGGTCCTCTACAGACTTCATAGATGCTTTTCCCCTCTCTTGTGCTAAGATCTTCAGGCTTCCTTCTTCTTCTCCTCAGAAGTATCCTCCGGTTGATCTTCTGAGTCTTCATGGTCTGATTCCCTTGCCCGTTCAGCTACGACCATGGTCCTTCCGCTCCTGAGTGACATGGCATTGATATTGTCAAACGAAAGGATCGCATGTTCAGATATGGAGAAATCTGTATAGCATACCTGGCCATTGTATTGAGATGATTGAGATTTGTTCAAACTATTAGGGTTTGCTTGAACTTGGGCGAGAATGGTTGTAGTCAGGACTGTCTGTTCATCTTTCCAACGGGACAGGCGATTAACATCAACCCGTAGATCTTGCAGCTCATTTCGGAAATTGTGAATTTCTTCAAGCATTTGTCTCTTGTTATCTACCGGTTCTTCTTGGGGGTTGGATGATTGAGCTGATTGTCTAGGAGATTGATCTTGCTGACGGTATTGCTGAGGTTGGCGATTGTAGGGCTGTTGCTGCTTCGGATGCTGGAAAGATGTAGTGTTTTGAGTGTGCTGTGGAGCCGGAGGAAATGTGGCATTATAGAAAGTGGGTGTACGTTGATAAGGTTGACGGTCCCCCATATTACCCTATCGGGTAGTGTCCTGTGTGTACCAAATACCATTTACTTCGAATGTCAGAGGCGGGGCTTCTTTGACTGTCTCGGCCGATGAGGGTGGCTGCTGGGAAGGTTGGGCATAGGATTGGTCCTGAGCCCATGGTTGTTGTTGTTCTGATCCTGGCTGCTCCTGGACATGATGCACATGATAGATCGAGGCCGTAGGTGCAGTGGGCATCCCCATCTTAGACACCTTCGCAGTGATCTCCTCCATTTGCTTTGGAAATTGGGAGATGCTATTGTCGATGTCGTTCATCCTCTTACGAATTTGATCCACCACTGTCAATTTATCGGCGATGATGTTCGTGTTTGGAATCAAATCCTCTGCTATCTCTGCGACAGTCTACTTTCCTCCTTTGGCCTGAAAAGTCTGAAGGGAATCAGTGCATGCTCTACTGGCGATTTGCGAACGGCTTGTCTCCACCATTTGCTCCAGTACTTTCCAGACGATCTCAGCTCCTCGCGATGTGTAGTTGTCTCCACAAGAAGCACTGACTAACCCTTGAGTCTCGTAGTTGAGGCCAGAGTAGAGTGACTGAACTAAGATGCTGTTATCCAGGTCATGGTAGGGACACTTCTCTAGCAGATCTTTAAACCTATCCCAAGCCTCACAGAGTGGTCCATTAGGCATCTGAGAGAAACTGGTGATGTGGGTCCTCATTTGGTTTGTTCGACTCAAAGGGTAGAATTTCTACAAGAATATGTTTTTTGAACCTCTCATAAGTGGTTACAGTCACTCCTAAGTTTTTCACCCAGTAATCTCCCTTCCCTTTCAAGGCGAAAGGTTGTGCAGTGAGACGAATGTAGTCCTGGATGTCTTGTGGGTGCCTCAGATTAGAACATATTAACTCTAAGTCTCGCAAGAATTCATATGGCTCTTCAGTTGCATTTCCATGGAATTGGGGTAGTTGACTCAGGAAGTGTGGCTTCAGTTCATAGATAATCTCTGGCTGAGGTGGCTGCAAGTAATTTCTAACTCTGTACTGCCAAGGATTGTATTTTGCTTCCATTGGTGGTTCTTCTCCAGCATTCAAATGCTCAAGTTGTTCCCTCAGTAACTATTGTTGCTGCTCAGATGTAGCCAGTCTTGCAAAAATCATGTGTATTGGTTTTTCATTATGTCCTTCTTTTGGTTCCTTCTTGGAAGGCAACTTGGGTGGCATCTTACTCTTCTTCTTCTTCTCCTTCTTCTTCTTCTTCTTCTCTTCACCTTCAGAATGGGAGAAATCGGAGTCAATAGAATGGAAAGATTTAGAATCAGAGTTATCCAGGTGAGATTCTTCCTTGATGTGATCAGGAGATAAAGCAAGAGTATGGGTTTCCCAAAAGCTGAAAGAATCATAAGAGGAGGATTCACTGGAAGGGTGTCCGCGAACCCTAGTTGGTCCTGAGTAAGAGTGCCTCTGAACCTTTAAGATTGGAAAAGTTGTGGCGGTCAGAGAAGGGTTCTCGGAGTCCGAACGAGAATTACCACAATTTTCTATTCTCGATTCAAAATGATCAGCAAGAGGTTTACGGTTCATGATCTAGGAACAAGTGTGCGGTATTCTTTGATTATCTAGTTTCTACGCACAATTCAAACACAATACAAGGGTTTGTTTCACCAACTCACTCAATGAAGGCCGTGAGAGTTCGGCCAATTATCTTGTCAGTTTTAATTGGTGAGAATTCAAATCTTGCAAGTTATTTAAACGAGTTGTTAAGTGCATGTATTTCTCTACCGACTGTCCTGAATTCTTATGACTAGTTGCACCTACTTTCAACCAGTATGGGAGTAAGTAAGGACCATAGAACGGCTACGCTTACTTGAGGACAGAGCCTTACACAATGTCCTCTAAACCACCTACTCTGCTAAGGAAATCCGAACCGTTTACCGGCTACCCGTAGATCCTCACTGAGAAGTAGCAAATCGCTTTTGGTATTTTCAGTAGTCAGTATCAAAATCCTAGCTTTGGCTCTATCCTAATGTGCGTCTATCTCCTCACTGCAAGATAAAATCAAACAATGTCGGGGTTTCTCTCCCGCAAAAAATCTTGATTTTATGGGTTCTTAAGATTGGCTATATTTAGCAGTCCCAATTTTAATTAGGTGATCACTGAAGAATTTAAATGAGAACAAATACACGTCTATCGTCTAGTCCCCATTTCCTTTAGAGTTATGTGATAAAACAAGAGGGAGAAGTTCAGGAAAAGCCGATGCACATGAGAAACTATGATGTATGCTCAGTTAGAATATTTACAGTGAATCCTCGCAATCTCCATGTGGGATGCAATACAGAATTGAAAAGTTATTCTAAATGAATGCAAGCCGATGAAAAACTGCACTAAGCAGACACTTCTATTAGCGGGAAAGAATTGAGTTAAATTTTTCCTAAATTGAGCGATCTATGTGCGTCTCAGTTAATGTGAAGGGTGGCTTAAATCTTACGAGCACAATCAAGAAATTAAAATGCTCTGAGAGCCGTATGTGCATGTCTATCCTAATCGCCACTCAAGTCGGGCCCCACCATCACCGGAGAGTGAAACAGGCCACGACACACCACAGAAGAAAGTTCAGAGTATTTTAAACACACGAGAGTCCAAATGGAAACCGATGTAAATGAGAAACTAATTACAAAAAGCAAAATTGCAGAAATTAAAAACCTAGACTCTATGATCTCTCATGACTCGACTCAATCTTAAATTAATTGTGGCTTTTCAGAAGTCGGTGAATATGCGTCGGTTCCTAAAAAACTGCTCCACATACGCCGGATACCTCACAAGAAAAATAAGAGAGAAAATGTAAGAGAGTGACTAAAAAATAAATCAAAATAAAAGGAGAAAAATAAATGCTGAAAATAAAAGCAGAAAAAATGAAATTTACAATGAAAAATTCGGGGGTCAGACCACCCGAATGCGAAAAACCGAACAAATAAAAATTTTCAAGATAAAAACTATGCTGTTTGCCTCCCCGGCAACAGCGCCAGTTGACGGGTCTGAAATCCGCTTGTTAAGAAGATGCTTTAATTTCTATTCATGCGAAAAATTAATGTGTCGTTCGTTGTAGGCGGCAATCGGAATCGGTCTAGAAAATAACCACACAAAATATTCGTCAATTTTAATCAATGCGGTTTTATGCTTATTTTACATGGGCAAGTCCCAAGGTCGATCACAAGGAGGCAAAGGAACAACCCAGAATTATGTCCATAAAAATTTGTTCACGGTTTTCGAGGAGGTCTTTTTTTGTTATTTTTTATGCAATTAAAGATGTGAAATGCAATTTCGGCCTATTTTAGGGAATAAAAAATGGGAATTACGATCAAACGATATCTGAAAAATATGAAACTTGGCCACAATGCTAATTATGACAAAATAAATGCACTGCATTTTTTTTTGGAATTTTTGGAAGCGATATGAAGTTTTTTAAGAATTTTTAAATTCAAACAGAATGAATTTCTATATTTAATTATAATAAATATTAAACCTACTTATTTTCAGGGGATAAAATTGTCTAAAATCTATAACTAAATGATGGATCTCAGAAAAATCCTAGACCTAGAAAATGTAGGATTTAATACCTAATAAAAATCAAATACTGAAATATACAAAATGATTTTTACAGGGCAATCTATGCATATAATGCAAATCTTTTTGTTCACAATGTCAAGCACAATTATTTCTACAATATGTGATTTTTTGGAAATTTTTAGAACAATGGTTAATCAAATAAAAATTCAAGAGCACAAATTGGGCAAAATATGCAAATTTCCACCATAATTAATTATTAATTATCTGGTGATCACAAAAATATGCACAATATATAAAAATTTAGAGAATTAATAGATGAACATCATGCTATTTTTTTAATATTAAATAAATGTCATGTAGAGGTTCAAAATCACTAGGGAACACAGGGGTAGAACTGCAATAAATAAATAAATAAAATGCAAGGGGGGCTATTATGCAATTACCAAGAACTTCAGGGATACTTCTACAAAATGACCTGAGGGGCACGTGCCCGGCACGTGTCCTCTAGAGGCGGGGACCTTGGCGAAATATAAAGGTTCTTCAGGGGGTTCTCTGTAATTATCCCAGCAAGTCACGTGACCCTCACGTGATAAGGTGGCTCGGCGGGAGGCTTGGGGTGAGGGCTCCATGTGGTGTCGCTTGATTGCTTCGGGCTGCCCGAGGTACCTGGCGTGGAGGGAGGTTCGGAGTCGGGCTTGGAGATCAATCAGAATCGTCGATGGAGCTTTATATGATGTGATCTGACGGTTATCGTGTGTGATTGATTCAACAGCCAGGATGATGGTTGATCTTCATCGGACGGTACCCATAACCATGTCGTTGGCGATGGATTGACGGCAGAGGGTGGCCGACAAATGGTAGGCGGTCATTGAGGAACATGCAAAGTAGCATCGTGTTGACCGGCGAAGGGGTCTATGAAGTCCAGATGCTCGTGTGCTCGTCGGCGAAGCTCTAATGCTCGGAGAAGAGGTTGATGATGACGCTCGTTGTTGACGAATCCCTGTCCTGGGAGGAGGGCTTGACGGCGATCGGAGAAGACGAGGTTGTAAGAGGTTGAAGGCGAAGCTCGATGCTGGAGACCACGACGGTGGAGGTGAGGCCTTGGTGGAGGAAACCTGGCGAGGAGTGTCACAGAAGTGGAGAGGCGATGAAGTTGGTGGAGTTCATCGTAGCGACCGTAGGCTCAACAGGAAGATGATGGCCGGAATGAGGTGGAGATGAGGAGTGGCGATAGAGGTGATGATGATTATCGGAGATGGAGTTGCGATGCAGATGATGATGATTATTGGATCAAGGTGAAGATGGAGGAGGGTTCCTAGAGGTACGGTGAGCCCAACGACGGTGCACGTCGGAGCGGAGCAGTGACTGGAGGCTTTTCTGCGATGAGGTCTTCGACTTCGGATCACGTCGTGGAGGGGATGGTGGTTGTCACTGCTAGAGGGAAGATTCCTTGGAGGGTGAATCGGCGGATGGCTGAGTTGGTCGAGAGGTTGAAGGCGGGTGGTGACCAATCGGGGCTGTTGGTCGAGAGGTAAATGTCGGAGAAATCGGGGAGGCGGGTGGCGCGAGAATGGGGGAGGCGTTGGGAGGTTGAAGGCGACCCCTGGGCCGTCCGATCGGGCGATGATCGGATGTCCCAAGATGGGACACGTGGTGCCAGCTGGGGGCTAAAGGGTGCGGGACGCATGTGCGGAGCACGTGCAGTGGCTTTTTTTAATTGATTTTTTTAAAATTTTATTTTATAAAAACGAATTATAAAGAGGCCAAAAAATGCTGACACGTGGCGATCCCAAGGACTGCCACGTGTCAGCACAACAAAAATTCGAGAATAAAAATATTGTAAATTCAAAAATAAATAGTAAACAACCTCAGAACGAAAAAGTTTCTTCACAAAAATTGCCCGTCTCGATGAGGTCTACAACTTTCATGAAGACATCAAAACCAAAATCAATCAAATGCACAAAGTGAATTTTTGGGGTATCCCATGTACATAGAATACCTTGATTTTTGGTTTTTCTATTTTGTATGTCATTTTTAAACCAGATAAAAAGATCCAGAAAAAATATGGAAAAAATAAAAATAAAGAAACCTTAATCTATTTTTTTTGGATTTTTATTAATTAAGAAAATATGTACAAAAAATACCAGGTCAAAAACCGCTAAAATACACAATGTACAAAAGAGGCCTAAAATCCAACTTTCACATATGAGCTCCAATTCACTTGAACTTGGTCTTGTTTTGAAGGTAATTGAATCTAGATTAGTTCAAAAGTGAGTAGGATCAAACGGACATTGGATGAGGAAGATATAAGGTTTAATCCGGGAATCCTGAAACTAGGGTTTGGGTTTTTGGTCCACTTATCTACGTTAGTTATTTTTTGTATTTTTCATTTATTGTTGTGATTGATATGTAGACAGTGGAGGTGGTTTTGGGTTATTCGGAGTTAGCATGAAGGAGTTAAAAATCAGGGAAGTTAGGCAATTTACAGGTCAATTTTGGCTTGGATTTTTGGCTTCTTATTTTGTGCAGAAATACGTGCTAAAATGCAATACTTATGAAAGTATGCATGAATGCTAATTATGCAGAATAGATGCAGAAATGCTAATGATTTTGAGGGATCTGAGCTAAATAAATGAGATTTAGAGTGATGAATCCGAGATTCATCATACACGTATTTGGAATACCTTAGGGTAATGTGTTCTTAAACGGTTGTATGACCACGATGCTTCCATTCCTACGGAGTGATAAAACGGATTTGGATTTTAGTGACTCCTCTCACTAGAGAAGTGATCTAATCTTGGTCCAAGTGTTGGACAGTGATCTAAATGTGATTCAAATGTAATGAGAAGATTGGATCTACGACCTTGATTTAATTAAGCATCTATGGGAGGTCTGATGAATCTCGGATTCATCACTCTAAATCTCATTTATTAAGCTCAGATCCCTCAAAATCAACAGCATCTCTGTATCTATTCTGCATAATTAGCATTCGTGCATGTTTTCTTAAGAATGGCATTTTAGTATTAATTTCTGCACAAAATAAGAAACCAAAAATCTTAGCCAAAATTGACCTGTAAATAGCCTAAATTCCTTGATTTTTAACTCCTTCATGCTAACTCCGAATAACCCAAAACCACATCCACTGTGTACATATCACTCACAAGAATAAATGAAAAATACAAAAAAATAACTAACTCAAATAAGTGGGCAAAAAACCCAAACCATAGTTTCAGGATTTCTGGACTAGAAACCCTATATCTTCCCCATCCAGTGTCCGTTTTAATCCTACTCATTTTTGAACTAATGTACATTCATATACCTTCAAAACAAGACCAAGTTCAAGTGAATTGGAGCTTGTATGTGAAAGTTGGGTTTTGGGCCTCTTTTGTACATTGTGCATTTTAGCTGTTTTTCACCTGATATTTTATGTACATATTTTCTTAATTAATAAAAAATAAAAAAAATTAGATTAAGGTGTCTTTATTTATTCTTGATTTTACCATATTTTTTCGTATTTTTATCTGGTTTTAAAAATGACAAAAAATAGAAAACCCAAAAATCAAGGTATTCTATGTACATGGGATACCCCAAAAAATCACTTTGCGCATTTGATCGATTTGGGTTTTGACGTATTCATGAAAGTTGTAGAACTCATCGAGACGAGCAATTTTTTGAAGAAACTTTTTCGATCCAAGGTCGTTTACTATTTATTTTTGATTTCACAAAGTCATTATTCTCAAAATTTTGTGGTGCTGACACGAGGCTGCCGCTGGGGCCGCCACGTGTCAGCATTTTTTGGCCTTTTTACTCATTCATTTTTTATAAAAAAATATTAAATGCCCCCGCACGAGCCAAGCACGTGCCTCGCCCCCCTCCTCTCCAATATCGCACCACGTGGCCTCTCTTGGGCCATCCGATCATCGGCCGATCGGATGGCCCAATGGTTGCCTTCAACCTCCCAGCACCGCCCGTCCGTAACCTCCGCCGTAATTCTCGCCAACCGCAACCGCATCTGCATCTCTCGCTGCCAACCGCCTCCGCAACCTCCTCCGCATATCTCGTGCCTCCCACCATCTCCGGCCTACCCCTCCAACCCTATTTAAGAACATCGCCGACCCACGCCTTCACCCATCCGCCTATAGCTTGGTCTTCAACGCAACGGTGGCGGTGACAGTGCCTCCATTTCATCCCGATGAGATATGAAGCCCTTCGGGCCTAATTGCAACCGCGCCCTTCCACTGCGTATTGCCAAGCTCCGCTGTTGCATCGAGCCTACGACCAACGACACCGCCACTTCGACCAATTACACTGTCTACTTCACCGACCCTCCATCAGTCTCGCACGCTCTAACACCGTCTACTACGACAACGCTTCTTCGACCTCATCAATGATTCTTCACCGACCTACGCTTTCTGCTCTGCTGTCCCCATCGTCTTCTTCGACAACCAACATCTTCACCGGCCATCGCCTCTGACACTGCCTTCGTCTCCAGCAGCAACGCGCCACCAACTCCAACTGCCAAGAGTGGCGGTGCTTTGTCATCGTCTTCAACGCCAGGAGCGGCCCACCTCCATCTTGGCCGGGAAGCCCTACCGTGAGCAGCCCTCCTCCACCGCATCAGCCACCAGATGCGGCAGGGCGCTCCAGGTCCGAGACCCCAGCACGTGCAAGGCACGTACGTAGGGGTCGTCATCAGCTACGTCAGCCCTCCCACGTGTCACGTTCCTGGTGCGTGACTGCGTGGGCAATTTACGAAGCCCCGGCCCTTTTGCCTTATCATGCAGAAGGCCAGCTGACCCAGCGGTCACATGCATCACACGTGAGCTGCTGGAAAAATTGCAAGAAGGCCCCTCTTAGTGCTAGTAATTACATCTAGGTCCCCCTACTAATTTTATGTATATTTATTTTATTGCATTTATACCCCTGTATTCCCTAGTAATTTTGGACCTCTACATAACTTTATTTAATTATCCAAAAGTAACATGATGTTCTTCCATTAATACTCTACTGTTTGACATATTGTGGACATTTTTGTTAGTAGTGGTTAATTAATAATTAATTATTTTGTGGAAAATTGCAAACATTGCCCATTTTATGCTCTTAAATTTGCTATTGATTAACTGTTGCTCTAAAAAATCCCGAAAAATCACATATTGTAGAATTAACTATGCTTGATATCGTGCCCAAAAAGAATCATATTTGCATCCATAGTTTGCCCTGTAAAAATCATTTTGCATATTTCAGTATTTGATTTTTAATAGGTATTAAGTCCCACATTTTCAAGGTTTAGGATATTTCTGAGATCCATCGCCTAGTGATAGATCTTAGATAATTTTATCCCTTGAAAATAAGTTGGTTTAATATTTATTATAATTAAATATTGAAATTCATTTTTTTGCATTTAAAAATTCTTAAAAAAATTCATATTGCATCCAAAAAAATCCAAAAAATTACATTGCATTCATTTCATCATATTTTGCATCGTGGCCAAGTTTTATATTTTTCAGACATCGTTTGAATGTATCTGACATTTTTGTCCCTAAAATAGTCCGAATTTTTATTTTGCTTCCTTTATTCCATTCAAAATAACAAAAAAAAGATCGCCTCGAAAATCGCAAATGAATTTTGATAGACATAATTCTAGGTTGTTCCTTTGCCTCCTTGTGTTCAACCGTGGAACTTGCCCAAGTAAAATAAACATAAAACATCTTGATTAAAAATTGATTATATTATTTTGTGGTTATTTCTTGACCGACTACGATTACCGCCTACAACAAATGACAAAATCAAATCATCATTTTTACGTACGACGAACAAATAAACACATCTTCTCAACTTGGCGATTTCGGACTCGTCAAGCTCCGCAAGATCTGGATTTGAGATGTGATCTCAATATCCAAGTCACTATACGTGGAACAATATAATCGTCGTGTCCTTATCTCCAAGTATCCGTGGAGAAAGTGCATTATCCTTGAAAGAGTTCATGGATAATTTCATTGTTGATATATGTATCCGAGCATTGAGAAAATAGATAATTAAATGTTATTTAATTATCATGAATAATATGAATTTGATTCATATTATGAGGAGTGTTATCTAATATAATTAAATGTGATTTAATTGTCAAAGATATAAATAATGTGAATGTGATTCATATTATTTGGGCACATGAGAATAGAGATCCAAGATGATTAAATGTGATTTAATTATCATGGATATTAAGAATGTGGATAGCACTATCCTAATTATTCATATATATTGTAATTATGATTTATAATATATAAGAGAGAGCTATTTGTAACTTACATTAGTTAATTAAATTTTCATGTGAATTGGATTCACATTGGACAATTAATTGAAAATGTAATTAACATTTTATTTTGGGTTGTGAATAAGATTCACAAATTTCCAATGGTAATATTGCAATATTAGTAAAATAATTATAAATTATTTTTTATGGAATAATCTACAACAATTGTTCTTGTAAATATTGGAGATATATTGAATCATGCAATCTTGGATATTGCATTTGGATCTCCCTTTCCTAATACGAGAAGGGACAGCCACCAATTCCTACAAGGAAAGGGTGGCCGTCCACCCCTCCTATATGGAAGGAGAAATACTCCTTTCCATTATCTCCAAGATCACTTTATTTAATTTGAGGATTAAATTATATTGATTTATCAATATATATTTAATCAAATTAAATTAATTGTTGTTGATTTTTACCAACAAAATCTTGGCCATTGAAAGAAGAACAAATTAATCTCATCCATTGATTTTGTGTAGTCCATGGATTGCGATCCATGGACTCCCAAGCTGCTATATAAGAAGAGGCACCCCTTGCTCTTCCAGGTTACAACACAACACACAAGTTGTGAACAACAACTCTCTCTCTCTCATTCTCTACATGACATCTCTCTCCCTCTCTCTTGTGGTCGTCCGCCATGGAGCCCTGAAGAGAGTCGCTCTCGTCGCAGCGTCGTTGTTATGCTGACGAATCATTTTCTCGTGGATCTCTGTCTCCTTTGGTGCGCCTCTCTTGTGAAGAAGACATCGGATCTCGTATGACGAGATCAGGAGATTCGTCGCTTGGATCATCAACATGGATTGCGAGAAACACGCGTCTCATACACGCTATCGCAAGCATCTCCTCCGTCGGATCGGACTTGAGATAGGAGGTCTCTTTGTTTAGAGATTCGATCGCAACATGCTTTAATAGGTAAACCTATACTTGTTTGTGATTTAGATAAATGATCGGACTTGAGATAGGAGGTCTCTTTGTTTTTAAATTCCGTTGCCTCGAGCAACTAGTGCGACTAGTCACTCCCGATCGCATAGGATGCGATCCTCACACTTCCGTAATGCGCTTAAGGATCTCACCATATCCTTCAAGTGTTATCAGAGCCTTAGGTCCGAGGTTTTTTATGCGATCCATGAACCTAGGAAGACTTGGGTTCGTTAGGGTTTGCGAAAGTTTTACCGCATTTCATTTTCGCAGCCTTGTTTTTTTATATTTTGAGGCTCTGTTTACATTGTTTAGAAACTAAGTTATCAAATTTATTATTTTTCCAATTAAATAAGGAAATCATGGGATTTGGGTTTGCGTAGTTTGTATTCCAAATGCTCAAGTTATGATCATTTTAGTAAACATGTATCCACTGTTTCTGGGACAACAAATACTAACGTAATTAAGGAGTTAATTACTATTTTGAAACGCTTAGAAATGTGTGAAAATAACTTGAATTCTGTTGTAAATCAAATTAGAAAACTTTGGAAATTATTTTGCGTAATTTGGATTAAAATTGATTGAGATATGCTAATTTTAGTAAGTGAGGGTCACTGCTGGAAATTACTTTCCTAATCCAGAACCTTATGATTATCATTTAATTAATTGGTGAAACTAAATGATTTAATCTCCTAGAATAATTATGGATAAGTATTTTTGAAATATACTATGATTATTTCCCTAAATGACATTGCCTTAACCAATAATTGATTTGATATGATCTAGATCACAATTGGTTACTCAATCTATTTTCCAACAAACATAGTTGCGTGAATAGGATTGGGGATTTGTTTAGCAAATCTCCTCATAATGTTAATCAAAATTATTTTGATTATTATTATATACGGTATAACTTTGGTAGAAAAACTTATTATCATCTCAAGTACAAAGTGATTTATCTTGCATTATCCTTTCCCGAGGTGGATATGGTGTCTAGTTGGTGAGCGTTAGGGTAGCAGGTTGCACCATGTGTGGTCTGTCCCACTCCCGTAGGTATTGGCCATGACAACGGGTAGGGTTGGTATAATTCTTGAGAACTCATGATGTATTTTCTAATTATTAAAATTCCAAATAATACGTATTTGAGATAATATCATAATTCAAGTAACAATAAAGAATGTTTGTTGGATATTAATTGGATAATTAATTTAATATGATTAGATTAATTGAAATCCAATTATAAAATTAAAAAACTCTATTATGACTAGAGTTGTTATTTCCTTTGGAAGAATTAATCGTAAGGAATATGATTCATAATGATTAATTAGAATTTGAATATGATATGGAGGATCACATAAGTTACATCCATCGTCTCCCATCAAGGCGAAGAGTTCCATCGCCCGGGATTGTATGTAGGAGACGCCTGTCTGAAGTGATAGCTTCTGTATGCAAGTGCATCTGGATTGGGCTCTTTGCTTTTCGAAAGAGTAAGGTTGTTTGCGTAGTGACCCCAATATCAAGTCCTCATATTATTGGGATGATATTGGATTGCGCATAGAGAGTACTATTCTAGTTGACGGTTGGTTCAATTAATGACAGGTCAATGTCACCTTAGGGGTGGTGGGCCCGAATGTTAAATACCGAATTGGAAATACAAGTTTGACTAGCAAGGCAGAATATGTTCCCGCTTCTTTTTGTCTGAGTTATAAGTTATCATATTATTGGTATGTGACAAAGGTAAGGAAGGAGATCCTAGATCTTGCTGAGATATGATGTTAAGTATATCTCTTACATAGAAAGTGATTAAGAGAATGAACTTTCATTATTGACAAGGCAAGATAACTTTGATATAAAAATTCCTAAATCAATGTAATGTATATATATGCAAAATTCTTATTTCAGATAATCCTTCACTAAACACACTCAATAATATACTCAATAATAACAAGTTAGTATCATGGATTGGATACATGATCAAGATAATGTACTTGTAGTTGGACACATAATGTATGTGGTTGCAATGTGCAAGTTTCCTCATAAGAATGAGAAATGACAATTAAATAGACAATAGAACTACAACCCTAGGGTTTGTATGTTGTTATAGCCTTGATATCTCATTGAATGTACTTTGGAAGTGACATGTCGATGATGATCGTAATTGTCAATTAATCCTTATAAAATTAAAGAAGATGTTTTGGCATACATTTGTGCTCTTGACATTTTATCATGAATGGCATGGTTCTCTACATCATGCAGAATGATGGATCTATAAGAGATGATGTACTCAAAATATTTGAGTACCTACCTAAAATAATGTTTTAGGAGTTTAGATGGATATAGATATGATGAGTGTCATCATTCTAAAATATGTACTCTAGTCATTCATGAAGTTTCATAATATTCATATTGCCTGAAATGAATGAAGCATGTATAAATGTTGAAGTACTCTTATATTGAAATCTTTTGAATTCAACATAAGAGATCCTTCTTCTTAAGCAATGTTTGCTTATAGATAAAGGGAGCGCAGTGGAAGCATGGGACTAACCTATGTGAGAAGGAAAGTCAAGGACTTGACTATACTTCTATAACTTCCATATGACATCTAAATAGTTAGATGAATGCCAATACTGCAATACGTCGATATACTTATTGTATGACTGTCAAGTCTATCTACAATCCTTAGAGAAGGACTCGATAGTGCATCAAAATAATCTAAATCTATGTTTAATCATTGAAATAGACTTGCTCATTTGATAAGATCAAAGTTTAATAATTGTATCTCAATCTTCTAAAACACATGAATTTGGTTGCCTATGTTTTGGAAGACTGGTAAATTTGATCTTAAGGTATAATAGTCATCCTCATGGATATTGATGCAATTGTTGCAACAATCTCTATTGGATAGATAGACTTGTTATTTTCAGTGGGAGAGCCCTTAGTCTTAGAGAATGTCTCTATGACCTAGATATTAGAATACACTCATTGATTATTTCTAAATGTTGTAAATAAACAAGAATTATGGAATAGACCTAACATAAAGAGTTGTGATGGATATATTTCAGATAGTAATCTAACATCTAGTGGACTCTACTCAATTAGAAAATCAATGAATAGTTTATTAAAATTTCTAATACTGAAAATTAAACCTTATAAGATCAATAGGAGGATGAAGATCATATGATAATGATATGGCATCAACTTTTGGACATAAGTCTATCATTGAGATAAATAGATAAGTAAGAAATGAAACTTTAGAGTGTCTAAAATTTCAAATCTTACATACATGTGAATATTGTATTCAAAAGTAGAAAATATCCAATGTACCCTTCTCTGTGAATGGTATTAGATGTCGAGGTATTCAATATCTCATACATTATGATGTATGTGGATCATCTATATCATGATAAATATTGATGATATTTGATATCATTAGATGATTATTTGTGATATGAGACTTCTTCCCTTCACCTTAGAAACCTTTGAAATGTTCAAAGATTTAATAACTTTGATCTATAACCAAAGTTTTAAGGAAGATGATTGATCTAACCTCGGTTGCAAGTACCTATTAGATGAACTCAAAGAATACCTTAAACAGATATGAATATCATTCCTATCTCACTCCTCCTAATAAACCTAAACTCAAAAGAGTTATAGGGAGATACAATTGGATCATGTGTGACATGATATAATCAATGATGAATCTTAGCATAATTATGTCTTAGTTTCCAAGGTATATGTATATGTAGTAGTGACTACAATATATATCCTTAATAAGCTTCCATGCAAGTAAGTTGTAATCTAGCACTAGAGAGTGCTGCTTCATTGGGAAAATAAAGGATGGTATTGGATACCTACTTTATGACCTTGAGATTCTTAAAAGATCTCATCTACGAGAATATGATTCTTAGAGGATAACTCTTTTAAAAATCAAGATGAAAATAAAGTAAACGAACTCATTTAATCTTGAGAAGATAATGAGGCTCCTGAAATGGGAAACAAAAAGAACAATTAAAGATGAAACACTAATACCTCTTCAAATAAGTTCGAGGATGATTCCATGTGTCAATTTAGTCTGACAATGATCTTACTTCATGTGATGAAGCTTCTAAATATCATGACATGGAAAGATGTATGTTAGCGATAAGGTCTATAGTAGATTTCATTTACAAGTGTTGTATATGGACCCTCGAGGATCCACCTATATGTGTAAGGCCCATTAAGATGTAAATGGATCTTCAAGAGAAAGAGGGAACCTGATGAGAAGGTAGAGACATTCAAATCATGGCTTGTATACTCAAGATACGCACCAAAGAGAAGACATCGCTTGTGATGAGACTTGCTCTTTAATGACCATGCTTAAACTCATTATATTATTGCTAACTATAGCTATACAACTTGACTTTGACATCTTCAAGATGGAAGTCAAGATTGCATTCCTCTATTAATACCTCTCCGAGGATATTCTATGAAGTATCCACATGGCTTCATGAATGAGGAAAGCAAGGTGTGCAAGATAAAGAACTCCATCTATGGACTCAAATAAGCTTCTTGTAGTTGGAACATAAGACTTAAAAAATTATAAATATTATAATTTCAGATAAAATCTTGATGAACCATGTGAAACTTAGTGGGAGTTCCATTGTGTTCATCGTGCTAAATGTAGATGTTATCCAAATCATCTGAATGATATAAGGATAATAACAAGTGTTTTATAGATTGGCTATTCCATTATTGAGATATAATCTAAAGGACACCTCTTGGATCTTAGTTGTGAAGGTGTTCAGAAGCAAAGAGAAGAGGGTATTGGGACCGTCACATTAGTGATACACCTTAGACATATTCCATTCACGGAAAACAACAAGGAAGGCTTCCTTCCAGTAAGATATGATACTGATCTATCTGAAGGGATAACACCTCAAAGAGTTTAGGATGTGAATGCTAGAACTGCTTGCCCTTATGCATTAGTTACGAGAAGCCGAGTGCAGGCTAGATGTGTATAAATGCCAGATGTCTGCCATGTAGTGGGAGTAGTAAATTGTTACTAATCCTACTATGGGGATAAAACACTTAGCTGCAGTAATAACAAAATCTTCAAAGATGAAAAGTCTTTATAGATAGTGATCTCTGAGTCATATGTTCAAAAAAATCTTAATACTTTATAGATAGTGATCTAAAAGGTCTTAACTGCAGATACCTTAGGAGATAGAGATCTCCAGGAATATGTGTATTCTAATAAGGATAACAGAAATTACATACGGGTTATAATAATTATTGAACTGTAGTTTCAAGGTTACTATAACTGCCTTAATATTGAGTATTGGTTGCATAGATGCAACATTCGCATTGGATGCGAGCACTGTTACTAGGAGATATGCAAGTGTTGTAAAAGGACAAGGCGTAGTCTCTTGGGAATAGGGTGACTAATCAGCTTACCTTGCTATTTTTCCAAATAACCTATGATTGTCACATAAGTGAGGGTTTAAATAATTAGCCCAATAGTGGCTCTTTGGGCTAGTGGGAGATTGTTGGACATGCGAGCCCACGGCGAGCCATTATGCAATAAATGTCATAGCAAATATCATTCCCTGATCTGAAATGAAGAATAACTAATTTGCATAATAGGTCCCTTAGTAAAATTGGGATTATATACTATGGCCATCTTAATGATGATACAGTTGTTGATTCAATTATTGAATCATAGAGGATGGTGCTTGGATGAATATCTAAAGAGTTAGATTGAGGACAAATCAAGCACTACCATATGATTATTAAGAGATGATCTCCAGCCTTAGAAGGAGATGGCAATCCATTCTCTAAAGGCTGATATCTAACCTTAGAGATTCGGAGGTGTTAGATAAGTTAGGTTAAAGAGTTGGCTTAACGAGATCGAGATAACTAAAGTCCTATGTCCCATGTTGTCACGATATAGGCTTGCATCCTCTGACCGGAGACAGATGTGTTACTATATGTCTGAGTATGTACATTTGGTAGACCAATAGGTTGATGACCTAATCAAGGTCTATACACCGGCGTGCTGGTGTGCATATAAGGGCATATGAGTAATACGATCTCTCAAAGGGATCATAAAGGTTCATTTACTGAACCGGAAGACATGAGCTCACTCATGATATATTGGGAAGAATCAAATTCTACGTACGGTCATCTTGCTTTGGAAGCATGACTGAATTTGTTGGGATTGATATATGCTTTTGTAAGTATATGATCAACATCTAGGTATGATATATGCTTTTGGAAGTATATTATCGATACCGACTCCCAATGATCGAATGAGAAACATAATGATAAATCCTTGAAGTAGACAACGTAAAATTGATCTTATACTTCTGGTTTATTCTATGTCATCTAGTATGCAGGATGTACATGTATTGGGAATACCTGAGTTTGATGTGATCATAAACAATTGTATATCCATGACGCTTCCATTCCGAGGGAGTGATGAAACGAGTCCGGATTTTAGTGAATACTCTTAGTAGAGAAGTGATCTAATCTTGGTCCATGTGTTGGACAGTGATCTGAATGTGATTCAGATGTATTGAGAAGATTGGATCTACGACCAAGATTTAATCAAGCATCTATGAGAGGTCTGCAAGATCTGGATTTGAGATGTGATCTCAAAATCCAAGTCATTATACATGCAACAATACAATCTCTTTCTCCTTATCTCTATGTATCCGTGGAGAAAGCACATTATCCTTGAAAGAGTTCATGGATAATTTCATTGTTAATATATGTATCCGAGCATTGAGAAAATGGATTATTAAATGTGATTTAATTATCATGAATAATATGAATTTGGTTCATATTATAAGGAGAGTTATCTAACATAATTAAATGTATTTAATTATCAAAGATGTAAATAATGTGAATGTGATTCATATTATTTGGGTACATGAGAATAGAGATCCAAGATGATTAACTGTGATTTAATTATCATGGATATGAATAATGTGGATAGCATTATCCTTATTGTTCATATATGTTATAAATGTGATTTATAATATATAAGAGAGAGCTATTTCTTACTTACAGTTGTTAATTAAATGTTGATGTGATTTGGATTCACATTGAATAATTAATTGAAAATGTAAATCACATTTTATTTTGGGTTGTGAATAAGATTCACAAATTCCAATGGCAAGATTGCAATATTCACAAATTATAAATTGATTTTGAAGATTATTTTACAACAATTGTTGTTGTAAATATTGGCGGTCGTCCATCCCTCCTATATGGAAGGAGAGATTCTCCTTTCCATTATCTCCAAGATTAGTTGATTTAATTTGAGGATTAAATTATGTTGATTTATCAAAATATATATAATAAATTGAATTAATTGTTGTTGGTTTTTTACCAACAAAATCTTGGCCATTGAAAGAAGCACAAATCAATCACATCCATTGATTCCGTGTAGTCCACGGATTGTGATCCATGGACTCCAAATGTACTATATAAGAAGAGGCACCCCTTGATATTTTAGGTTACAACACAACACACAAGTTGTGAACAACAACTCTCTCTCTCTCTCATTCTCTACACGCCATCTCTCTCCCACTCTCTTGTGGCCGTCCCCGATGGAGCCCTAGAGAGAGTCGCTCTCGCCGCAACGTCGTTGTTATGCTGCCGGATCGTTTTCTCGTTGATCTCCATCTCCTTCGGTGTGCCTCGCTTGTGAAGAATACATCAGATCTCATGTGACGAGATAAGGAGATTCATCACTTGTATCATCAACATGGATTGCGAGAAGCACGCGTCTCATCAATGCGCTCGCAAGTGTCTCCTCCATCGGATTGGACTTGAGACAGGAGGTCTCTCCGTTTAGAGACTCGATCGCAACCACGCTTCAAGATGTAACCCTATACTTGTTTGTGGTTTAGATGAAATGTAACTGAATCTGATATCCTTCCATGAAACCCATTCTATAAAATTGTAACTGAGTTTCATCTTTTGATCTCTTCCTCATTAGATGACATTTCTTACACGGACACAAGATAGTTCCATCTGAATCCACAATACGGGAACCTTGTGCGTAAGCAAATTGTATAAATTCCTGAACACCTCTTTGAAAGGCATCTGCTATACGTCCATCTACTACACGGTTGTACATCCATTCTCTATTGGTCATATTGATGAACCTGAATTAAATAATCTAAATTGTCAAATCTAGGAAATTGAGGATATCTAAACGTATCACATTATTGAGATAAAAGATGAGAAGAGAAGTGTATTAATTATGTTATCACTTTAGCCCGTCCGTAAGGATTCAAATTTACTAAAAGATGATCGTTGTCACAAGTATCTTTATTTCTAACGAAAATTCGGCAGCATAACCCTGCACCTCTCCCGTATACCCCATAAATCAATCGTAATTGATTATCAAAATAATCATATTAGTGATTATTTCAATAATAACTATGATTGATTTGGTATACCGAAGAGGAAGGGGTTATGAACCGAATTTCCGTAAGAAATAAAGACCTTGTGACACCGATCACCTTTTAGTAAATTTGAATCCTTACAGACCCCCTTAGTCCGGGAACTCCGAACTAAGGAAAGATAATATAAATGTAATACTTTAAAATTATTTTACGTCATACATTGGTATGTGCTACAAATGAGACTATAAAATAATCTTGAAATATTTATTCATTTATATTAACCGGGCAATTACGTATATTTGGTTGGTTAATGATGGGAATAGGGATAAGTGTGATCCTTATTTAGTGCCTAATACAGTGCTTGGGTTACTAAGAGTTAATAGGCACCTGCAAAAAAATTCGAACCTGCAAACATCAAAATCCACGACCATTGGTCTGGGATAAACATCCCAAAGTGAGTCCAATAGTGCTGTGAAAAAATAAAAAAAAATATAACACAGTTAGAGGTGATCAAATCCTCCAATGTGTTGCACACGCCACCCGTTGTGCAGGGCCACACACCACCCGGTGTGGAAGGACGCACTGTGTGTGATGGATTTTGTGCGATTTTCTAATAATTAATAAATAATATTTTGGACTTATCATAAACCTATCTATAAGTTAATGTGATATAATTGGTCACATTAACTAGAATTTAATGTGATAATAAATTATCACAGAGGAAACATTGGTGTATATCATATCTCATATCAAAACGATATGAAATTTAAAACTGTTATTAATGATGTTCATCATATCTAATATCTACATTAATTAAGTTGACTAACTAATGTTATTCACAAATTTCATAACTAATCTTTTTAAGAAAATTTACAATACTAACTAGTGCAGATGTTGTAATGGATATTTTGTCATTTAAAATTTACAAAATGTAAACATAATGTTGGTTGAGGCATTTTATCGAACATCTACAAGGCATACAATTATACATATTATTTAGACAATCAAATTCAAAATTACAATACTATAGTGATCTACTATTATCCTTAACATGTAAAACACATATAAACTATCAAAACAATACACTACATTCAACAAAAAATTGAAACCCTAATCTATCCAAACAATACAAATAGGTAATGAAATCGTATAAAAAGAGAAAGGATTAAGGATTATACTCAATGGTAGATGTAGATCTACTCAAAACACGAAAACGACGGGCGTCTGTCTCAGGGCAGAGGGGTGGCGGGTCGCCGGAGGGGAGAAACCTGGAAAGAATCGCATGAGAATGAGGAAGAAGAGCCGTGCGAGGTTCTGTTTACAGGCCTGGGCGAGCACACTTAAGTGCTCGCCAGGCTGTCGCCATGTGCTCGCTCGCAATTTCCACGGCGCTAAAGTTATCCGCGCAAGGAAATTCAAGTGGGCGAACACAATTGAGCGAGCACATGTGCTCGTCCAAATTGGTAACCGTGCCTCTCCGCAAAATTCAAACCGGCGACCCTCATGGGCGAGCACATGTGCTCTTCGTGTGCTCGCCTAATAAGGGGCGAGCACATGTGCTCGCCTAGTGCACGCAGAGTCGTGCACGCTAATCCCGCTTTTTTTTGTAGTGGCTTTATCTTAACCCTACAACTCCCATCATTAGATGTCTGCACCACTAGATAAGTATGAAAATGCACCACTAAAATGAATTGTCCATCATCGCAACCCCATGCAAGTCTAGCTTAGAGCAAAGTGCATGTGTCCGAATTTGGTTCATTGTTGGATAGTTAAACGAATGACACCAAGTGTTCTACTTAGGCAAGTTTAAGTTGACGTCCCAAGCATGGTCTCATGGAAACCAAAGATTTAAGTCAAAGACAATAAGCTTCTAAATGCATGTTCTTAGTTAGGCTCCTTACAATGAAAGTCAAAGGCCATAATTAAGATCTCCTTTAGACTACTCCCAATCATTAGTTCAACAAATAAAATTTATTCTGAAAAATCCAAATGTAAATGCAACCATGTTTTTCTGAAGTACATTTTTCTGAATTTAATCATTTTTATGGGTTTTAAAGATTTTGCAATTTTATGATTTTTAGGACCTTTTTATGGATTTTTCATTCTTCATAAACAAGCATATTTACAAGATTTTTTACAAAATAAATTACAAATATTTTATTTGAATTAAATAACTAATGTATTTTACATGTTTTAAATACAAAGAAGTTACAAGGATTATGTTACTTTTACACATTTTTAGTAGATAGGATTTTAAATAAAAATTACATATTTGAAATACATTATTAAAATACAAAATTTGAATTATGTAATTTAAATAAGGGTCTTAAAAATATTTTACTTATTTAAAAGGATTTTATAAGTAATAAATAAATTGGTTTTCTTAAATAAAAATAACCCATACATACTTTTATGGATTTTATAGATATAGAAAATACATAAAAGTACGAGTCATATACTAAAGTATATAAAGAATTTATATCTGCACCCCCTATACAATACTTGTGCTATGTTCTGATAGCGTCAAAAGAGAAAAAGGAGGACATAACTCATGCTAAATAAATGTGGGTGAGAATAAAAAGAAGAAAAAGATGTGATGTCAATCGCTCGGCTATATTTACGATCATGTCATTGTAAGTATAGTGTAAGATAAAAATGATGTGACCGAGGGCAATGAATATACAGATGAAGGAACAAAAGAAAAATAAGAACTAAATCAATGAAATCACTCGGTCCCCCTATACTTACGATAAGGCATCCTAAGTATAGTAAAGAATGTAGCCAAAAATTAGGGATCGGTTAAAAGAATGGAAAAAACCAAAGAAAACTAAAAAGAACAAAATCCAAAACATAAATCAACGAGCAATCGGTCCTCCATATACTTAGGATCTGGTATCCTAAGTATAAAGATGAAAAAATGGGTACGATTGGGAACTACAAAGAACATACAAGTGGTGTACTCCATAAACTACATGGATCACATGTCTCTATACAGGGCAAACTGAAGTGGATGAGTAAACATAAGTCCTATACAAAGTAGATCACTTCAATCTGGGTCGTACGGAATCATCTTCTCTGCAAGTGTGTACTGATCCCTAGCTTAACAAGTAGAGCTGCCTCTATAAGTGAACTTTGTACATGGCATAGGTCTCTCTCTACTGAAATATGTCTCTGTAGTAACACTATAAAAGGTGTCTATATGTGTATCACACCATCAAACTCTGTATGCTTAATAAAATGTATGATATGTGAAATGTAATCAACTGACTGTCGTGTTGGAATATGTGTACTCTCAATATGCAGCACTGAGATGTCTGGTGTAATAAACTGCTCATCTGGTCTTGATATGATCTACGTGTCTACATGAGAACAACTGTCAGAAGAATTAGGTACCATGTGGTATACCCCACTATCGTGTAGTGTGTCATAGGTATCAAAATAAAAACTCTCAAGATCAGGGGACTGAGTCTTATATATATGTTGACAATCATATACGAGGCTAGTGTCCTCTGATGTGAATGAAAATATTGATCTTGGGCTACTACTCCGCTTGCCATCTCAATGTGTACCTCTCCACTGTTTTTACAATGTGATACTCTCCCAAAATCATAATCAAAGAGGGCTTCGCAGTTTGCAAGAAAGGCATCACGAGAATGATTCGAGCAAGATGTAACTACATGGGGCACATCATGTTAGGACTGTAAAGTCCACTGGAAACTGCAAGCCCTGAACGATCACAATAATATTCGTCAGAATGCCTCTAGGTCTCTTCATAGATCTATCTGCAAACTGAAACATCGTTCGTGATTTATAAAAATGACCTAGCTTGAGCTTATCGAGAAAGGAAGATGCAAGCAAATTAATCAAGGAACCATTATCTAAGAGAGTATGATTGAATGCGGCATATAAAATCTCACATGACATAATGAGCTTCTAAATATTTCTTTTTAGGGGTACCTTGTTCTGAATGACACAAGAAGTCTCCTTGGTAAATATACTCAACTCGTGATTTCCTCTTCCTATGTGTAGTAAATTTTTTCCTCAACTGATTCTAAAGCGTAGGAAATTGGTCCAAGGTGTCATGTAATGGAATTTTCAAGAAAATGTGGTCTTTCAATAATCGTTCAGTTTCGTGAGTAACAACATTCTTTTTGGAATTTTTCTTTCCTTTTCCATAAAAAGCATAAAGAAAAGGAACAATTTCAAGAACAACAAAATTCTTTTTATTAACATAAACAAAAGTGGAATCAACATGTACATATTGAGTCTCTTGAGTATGTGCAATACTATCAAATATGGGGAAAGAAGTAAAATCATCGAGAGTGTCTGTATGGCGTGGCCTGATATCATCATCTGAATCTCCTGTGTCCATATCAATAGTATCTGCATCGTTCCTCTTTATAACAAAATCATGGACATCATGTTGGTCCTCCTCCTCAGCATCAAAATGTATATCATCATGGATCGTCTCTCGCTTCTCACCATGTGCCCTCTCCTCCTCTAAATCAGGTGCTCGTGGATGTCTACCACTCCTGAGATTAATAAAGTTAAATGAAAATTTTAGGAAAAGTATCCATACCTATGGTGTTTGTCTACCTGATCCGTGTGTCGCATGTTGTTGTTCGGATCATCTGAGCAGTGTTGGGAAAGTGGTCTTGGGTGCATCTAACTCATCCAGGCGATGGTTAACCCGCTCCATCTCAGTCTTATGCGTTCTCTGGAGTGTGACAATCATATCCATGATCTGATTTAGTGCTAGGGTTGTGAAGATAACTCTAACTCAGCATGTTGTCCCTGGCTGTCTACTCTTTGATACCTAGGACTGTGCTACTGTGGTTTAAAAGGCTGAGGAGATCTCTATGGAGTGAAAGAAGACTATTGTTGCAGTTGGTGATTATAAGTCTGTGAATGTGTAGAAAGATACTAATAAGAATGTTGTCTCTGATAAGTATGCTGGTGAGACTGTTGCGACATGTAATGCTGACAGTGTTAGAAATGTGGAGATAGACATCCATGCTATAGATATATATGCTGCTATTGCTAGTGTATGTTCTAGGTGTAGACGGGTACTGAACAGGAGCATACCATTTTTAGTTGATCTCAATATTGGAGTGGAGATCAACACCATCATCTAAAGTGCCTGTGGTATGACTCATGTTGGCTTTGGATGAATCCTCAAGCCAAACCAGATGTGGATACTCATTGGTATGTACTGGCTCTCTCTGAATGTAATGAATCTGACGAGCTGTAGGAACAGGTAAAGACCTCTATGCAGGCTAAGAAGTAGAAGAAGTGCACGATGGCTGGTGCTGAAGATGCAAGTGACTCACCTTTTTTTGTCAAATCACTCAACTATTGTGGAAGTGATGAGAGTTTCACCAACTCTAGCAACGGTTGTAAGTCATGAACTTAGTTCTGAATGACGTCGACCAGTGTAAGATTCTCACTAATGAATCCCATGTCAGATCATGAATAAGAATCCGAAACATGAGACACCTTATGATGCTCTCGATGGTGTGGTGGGTGGGTCCTGTTCTGGAATGCTTGAGTAGAATCAATAACACGTGAATTCTCTGCCATTCCCTCAAAGATGGACCAAACTTACTCGACATTCCTATTTAGATAGCTACCACCACACGCGACACTCACTTGGCCCTGAATATCTGGATGGAGTCCGCCAAAATATTTCTACATTAGCACCTTCAATGGTATCTTGTGATGAGGTCATATCTCAGTCAAATCCTTGAATCGATCCCATGCCTCTTGGAATGACTCATGTGGAAGCAGTGTAAAGCTAGAGATCTGACTCTTCATCATGCTCATATGTCCCATATGAAAATATTTATGCAGGAATGTGGACATCAGATCATCCCATGTAGAAATCTCCCTCCCTAAATTACTTGGCTAGTAAAGCACCTTATCGGCTAAGTCCAAGGGGAAGGTTTTGAGGCGTATAACATCCTGTGAAACACCTAGATAACTAGACGTTATACATATCATCTCAAACTGTTCTAAAAAGGTTAACAAGTCATCTGAAGTGTTCACATAGAACATGGGAAGTAATGAAATAAAAGAACGGCTTCGCCTTGTATGACCATTGATTCAGTGGTTACGGAATCCAATGGTGTAGCGTCCTAGTTCTAGGGTCATACTCATCACTTAATGTCGCGGGAACCATGGAAGGTGGTGGTGGGTTCCTGGTTCCTACTCTCAATGCAGTAATCTTAGCTCCAAGTTCATCATGTACTCTACACCGATCTCTGATATGTAAGTTCATATGTTGGAGTGTGTCTAGATTCCCTACGGTAATATCTGAAGTTGGATCAGGTCTCTCATCTATACGTCTCTCATCATCATTTGGTTTATGCTCAACATCTCTATCCTTGACTTGTGCCTTCCCTCAAGCCATGTCCGTCAAATCCTCTCGGAAGGAAAAAGTCTCATAACAACTAGTGGAAAAATGTGCAAGACAAGTAGAGTAAAAGATGAGGCATGGTTCTAACTCAAGTAAAGGACTGGGAGGCAAGGGAGTATGGGTCTGACTCACCTCGTGACTATGTGGTATCGACTCGGGAAGAGGGTCATCCTGAGTCTGTAAAGATGCATGGTAGATGGTGGAAGATCGAAAACTCACCGAGTCTGAGCGTAAAATCCATCTAGTCATCGTCCTCAACATCAAAAAGAATACAAGAGAGAATACGATCATCAAATCATGAACATGAGTGTGAAGGCATATAAGACGTTCAATAATGCATACCCTACAAATAAACACAATGTAAACCCCGGATTCACCAACATAAAATGGTGGATACCATAAGTGTTTGATCTTTTATCTTTTCAATTTTATTTTGATGATCAAGCAGTTGCATTGAATAGACTCACAAGTGGTGTCGCCTTGTCGCCCAACATGCATACTCACAATCCCCCGAATAGTGGTACCATCTGCCCAGGCTACTTGGTTATATCAGTCCCAAAGGGAAATGTGAGTCGAAGCACACTAAAATGATTTTCTATGGTAAGAGGCAACTGATATAGTTGCAACCATGCACTAAAAAGTAATGCACATGTACTTAAGGCACAAGTCCAAGGATTTTAGGCTTTAATCCATGTGGTTACATTCCCACCCACTATGTTTGGATTTATGTATATGCATATAATGAGGGGTTCGCTCTCCTAATAAAAGTTAAGGCCATTTTTTTTATTTTTGATCAAGTTTTAAAAGGAAAAAAATCTTTTTTTATTTTTAAAAGTTTACATTTTTTGGATATTTTCAAATGCAGAGATAAAAATCATAACTGATTCCAGCAGTCTACATGCAAGTGATCTGTGTAGAATTTTAAATCATAATCTGATGCATGTAAGGTCATGAAAATCGAGTCCTAAATAAGTAAGTCTAGTGTAAGAACATATTAATTTTCAAAAAAAATTGAATTATGCCTAAGTGTGAATTAAGGAGATATGTATTACATTAGTCGTCTATTCAGTCATGCATTCACCCCTAAGCACCACGAAATCACATGAAATGGAAAATGGTGGAAAATTGAAAATCGTGGTGAGGTCTTTCATGTGCACCAGTACCTAGCAAAAAGGACCCCTAGAAAAAGTCAGAATGTCCAGTTGTACAAGTCAGGATGTACTTAGTGGACCCCTTCTAGAAAAATAAAAAACATGTAAGCACCACTTCCTCTCTCATATAAAAAGAAAGATGGGAAAGTGCCCATACTATTAGAAGATAACAAAAATGTAGAACGTCTTAAAGAATACACAAACATCTTTCTAACTAACTCGTTCTGCTCCTCTACAATCGGATTGTAGTAGAATGATTTGGTCTCTACATTCTCAACTGGGTCGGCTTCCAAAGAAGTGAGCTAATCCTGCAAACCTTGCAAAATGGGTCTGCACAGATAAACAAAAGGGAAAAAATCAAACAAAAACGCACAAAAAATCAGAGACAAAAAGGATTAAAAAATCGAGTAGAAGGCTCAACAAAAAAGCCGATAAAAATATATAAAAAATGATAAAATCACAAAATATACCAAAGAAAATAACATTACAAAAAACAGTGAATAAATCAAAGAACCAAAAGAGAAAAAATCAAGAAAAAAATCAGAAGAAAAATAAACACTAAAAAACTGCGAAAAATCAAGAAAATGAGAAGAAGAGAATAAAGAAAGAAAAATATCACAAAAGAAAACTCAAAAAATTCAAGCGTAGCTATACCTCTTCGACAATGCCATTTCAAAAATAGATTTTGAGTGAGTAGTTAAAAATGATGGTTATAACAACCAATCAAAAGAAAAGCTATTTCCAAACAAAAGAACACCAACTAGGAGAGATAAATAATAAAGAGAAAAACAATGGGACTCTCTCCTAAAATTGATATTATAACTTTCTTTATTTATCTTCACAATTGCTCCTGGGTCGAACATAATGAGGCAGAAAATCACACTCGTGTTTTTTTCGAGTGAGAAAAATAATTTTTTGATATTTTATCTTTCTTTTCTTCTCTTTTTCTGTGAGAAAACCTTTATTTGGATTTTATTTTTTATTTTTTTATTTGATTTTTTTAAAATTTTTATTGAAATTTCCAAAGGTATATTTTTCAATCAATTTATTAACAGTACAATATGTAAAAATAATGGAGGATATAGGTGATAGTATATAGCACAAAAACTGCTTGAGCAACGGGCTAGAGAAAGAAGATGAAAAGAAATCAAAACAGCATAAGAAAAGAAGAATAAAATCTAGAGAAAATGTTATGAAAATCCTCAAAATTGGAGTAAAGTAAAATGGAGAAAAATACTACGAAGCAAGAATAGTATCCAAATGTGTCACAAGTGTAAATGTCAATGTAGGTATGTATATAAAAATACAAAGAGAAGAATAAAGGTTTCTTTTAATTAAGTCCCAGGTCAAGGACCTAATTGCAAGAAAAGTATCTGAAACTCTTACACTTAGGTCCCTATTCAAGGACCTAAATGTAATTAAATCAACATCTGGAGGTGGGCTTCGATTATTGGAAGTAGCAGGGGCTTCTTATTAAAATTTCCACTGATTCAGATATATGTGGCTGGGATTAGATGTCTTTGTGTGACCAGAACCAACCATATGTACCACGTGGCATCGATCTATGCTTCGCATGTTCGTCCCTCATCTCTTCTCCAAGTGGTTGGAGGCGATGACGATTTCGTCTCTCCAACTATCTTCGTTGGTGCGGTGGCTGTGTCTCTCCTCCAATAGGGCCCAGAGGAGGTCACCTACTTCCTCCAAGTTCGCCTGCAATGGGTTGGTGGTCTTGGAAGATGGAAGTGATATCTGAAAGTACATCAGCTCGAGTTACAAACCCAAACTTTATTTTACAACAACTACACGATGGTTTGATGAATTGATGCTAATCTGGTAATGGAACATGAAGGATGCGCTCCAGATGATGCGTTAAGACCTGCATAAATGATTTTGATGCTCTATTACACGAGGAATCGTCCAAACAGGAAGGAAATTGCAACTACTGAATGGGTCTCAGGAAATAGAATATTAGCTGGAAATTTTGATGAATCATGATTATTTGGATGGGAATCTGACTTGTGAATCGAGGAATGATGATTAGGATGAATCTTATTGCATAATTAATCAACAAATTAGAGCATGCATATCGAGGAAATCTAGGGGAATGAATGATGTACCTAGGTATGTATAGTGTATGACTCCATTGTAGTTGCTCGACGTGGTGGCTTTATCGATGCCCGGCGTGACACTAGGCGGTGCTGCAAGGTAGAGATGGCCTTTGAACTACTATTCCAATGATCCATCTTCCATGTGGGCTTGTCTTCAGATGCTATCACCATCAGAGCAATACAGCACATGACAAGGAATTTGGGTGTCTGGCATGGAAATTCTAGTGGTAAGAGTAGCTAGTACGCAAATGGTGAACTTTAGATTAATAAATAAGGGAATCGACGGAAGTTGGTTGATGAACAAAAGGTTGGTGAAGATGATGGTAGTTAGGTTGATAAGATAAAGGATTTATATCATAAAATAGGAGTAGATCAAGGATGGGAAAAATAGGAGAATTGTAGCTGGTGGATTAGACTTTCGGCCAACTGATTCTTGAAGAAGAAGCACCAGGTGCTGACACTTGCCAGCACCTGGTAGGCCAAGAAACTAAATATCATAGAAACTAATTAATAAATTTCAAATAATGTTATTTGAAAAAGAAATAAAAATAAAAATTTTTTTAATTAAATTAAACAATTTATTATATAATTTATACTTATAAATAATAAATATTTATTGAAATTTAAATATAATATCAATAAATAGGTATATAGTATACTTATTAAATAGGATTTTGATATTTAATTTAATAATTGAATAAATAATATAAGTTTATATTGTATTAATTAATAGAATAATAAATACGAGATGTGTGATTTTTTTTTAAATTTTAACAAATCAATTTTGATATTTAAATAAATACATGTATATAATCATTTATAAAATAGGGTTTTTGATTTATTTAAATTAATAGATATTGTCTAAAAATTCTGAAATAATTTATGTATAAAGTACAAGATAAAAAAATAATTAAAAATTATAATCAATAAAACTATAAATAGTATGTTCTGAATAAAATAAATATCCAAGAAACGTAGTTATCATTTGGTCTCGAAATCGACTTTTTTCAAAAAGACTCCGATTTTAGTGAATTCACATTCACTAATTAGAGAATATTATTTTATGAATTTAAAGGTTAGTGGAGTGAAATTGAAGTTCGTTTTAAGAAGTTATGATGTTCAAAAGTCGAGATCTGACTATTTGGAAGTTAGTTTTCTTGGAACATATATTGTCTAGGATATATTAGGATTTTTATAATTTTATATACTTTTTTAGAAATATATAGGGCAAGATTTTTGTGAAAAATATCTACAAATGAATTAATTAAAAATCATTGATGTTTTGATAAATAATGGATAAACATGGAATAATGGCATGTATATAATGAATTCCTTTTTTTATTTTCTTCCTTATCCTCCTAGAGTAACATGTTTGTCGACCAAACCATGTTGACTTGGTCTTAAGGGTTATGTTGTGTAAATATATATTTCAACTACATGTATATTTCACTGTCATATTGTACAATATATACATATTTACGGTCTGCCTCTCATTTTATTTTCTTTCATTTTATTCTTTTATTTACTTATATGTTTTTAATGCATAAAAATGCATTTTATACATTAGTGACATCTTTTAAGAAATTATAGTTAAGGATATTTACATGCATTTGTTAAGGGTTTTATGACAAAATTTACAAGAAAAGGTAACAAATAATGGGTTCATCAGCCGTCGCCACGTGGTCCCCAGCAAGAAAGTCAAGCAAAGACAAGTGGGTCAAAACAAATATAAGAAGAAAAATAATGTGCTATCTATATACCAAATGCTACGCTATCCGTTACTCTTGACAACAACACCATTTGAAATATTATCAACTATCGAGGAGGCGGTCGGCATTATACACAAGGTGGGATCGACAGTCACTATGATGGCCACTTACAAAAGCCGGAGATAAATTCAAAAATCAACCAACAAAATATCATTAAATCAATAAAATCAAATGTGGATAAAAAATATTATAACCCTACGATAAATATGCGTATAGAGACAAGCAGAACACATGGAACATGGTACGTAGAAACATATATTATCTATAAATATATAATACAAGTGTGTGTGTATATAAGTTTGCACAATATGTACTCAATCTTTTATGGGTTTTTTATTAAATAAATATATATATTTTAATTATAAATATTTTTAATTTCTGATTTTTAATTTCTTTTTATGATAATAATATACATAAAATATAAATTTGTATATATATTTGTGAACATATAAAGGTATATAAGGTAATATATAATATAAGTAATATATAGTACAATATATATTATAAATATACAAATATCAGAAAAAATACAATAGAATAGTCCTTTTTATCTTTTTTGAATGTTTCAAAATATATTTTTAGTATTTAAAATATTTAATATTAATATAAACTATATATAAGAATATAGATATATATAATCTCTATAGGGTATTATAATTATAAATATAGATGAATATAGTCATAAAGTTCCAAATAAAATCTTTTTATGCTTTTAAATATTTTTATATTTTTTGAATTTTGCGGGACTTTTGAAACTTTATTTGTACTTTCAAAATAAAAAATAAGGCAAAACATGAGCTTTTTAAAAAGGTCGAAATGATTTGAGAATTAAAGAGAGTAAAAAGGTTGAAAACTTCTCAAAACCAATTTTAATATGTAGTAATAAATAAAAAATACATGCCAGAAAACTATTTTTTGGATTTTTTGAAATTATTTTATAATTTTTTTAGGGTTGGAAAGGGTTTCTAACTTTTACAATTTCTTTTGAGATTTTTTGTTATTTTTGGTTTAGATATATAAAATAGGCTAATTATCAATAGGGATTTTATTCAATTTTTGGAAAAGGTATTATAATTTTTATATTTTTCAAGTTAAATAAGTAATAAAATAGCTATTTTTGATGTTTAATAAATAACAAATGCAAGCAATATGGAAAATAAAATATATAGTATGAATAAACAACCAATCATGCACTTACACATATTATTGAGAATTTTTGAAGCACGTAGCTATTTTTAATAAAAAGTAATGTAAAAAAAAAATCAAGTTGACAGGGGTAATTTTTGTAGATAAATTAAAGCTCAGGGGAATGCATCAAGGCATTCATGCAAAATATCTCAAAAGTTTTGCAGAAAGTCTGCTCATCAACTTGATTTTTATGAATTAAACTATAAATACAAAAGTTGGGAGGTGTCAGAGAAAAATGTCTACTCACGTGAGGGTCCCATGAGTTGTCCTGGCACTGGACTAAAGTGCAATATCAAAAATCACCAAGGCATACATGCAAAATATCCCAAATATTTTGTAAGTAATTAAAATATTATAGAAAATTTTACAAATAATAAAAATATAGAGGGATATCTTTGCAAATTTTACTGCTTAACATACTTTGATACAACCTTGTGGTTATGCCATGTGTTTGATCAGGCGACTTCCCTTATGTACCCCTTCGAAGGGAATCAGTGACCCATATTAGATCTGGGCCTTGTTCTTTATCAGATGACTTGGAAGCGGGTACGATAAACATCCGACGAACTGAACTTTGGCAATCTTCAACTTGATGGATCTACTGGGTCCAGCAACGAATCTGTTCTCTGACAGGCCCAACACCTTCATGGGACTCGTCCACGTGCAATGGTCACCTCCAATGAAGACGAGGATGCTCAGGGAGTTCTGACATATCTAGACACCTGAGGTTCCCTATGTTCTATTTGATGCTTTAGATGGGATGTGAAGCTTTGCGACCGGCACCAAAAGGTTGGGCAGCTCAAGACGAATCGATTCAGCCCAAAATTGAAGCTAAAAGCTTAGCGAAGTGGGATGGATATGTGGCTCTAGTGAACGGCGACAAATTAGAGCTCGACTCCCATGTCCATGATGGATCTGGGGTGTAATGAAGGAGCGATCAATGGAGAACATGACAGGGGTTCCAACGAGATAGAAATGGGGTCGAATTAATGGTCGGATCATATAGAATCAGTCTGGAGCTCAAGCTCAAGCAATTGGGGTTTTCGATTTTAAGACTAAAAATTGATATAAATTTAAAGTTGAAGTGGGGGAATCGAAACAGGACTAAAGATATACCTAGGAATGGACGGATGGGACTCGACTCGATTGGAATCCAGGAGGCAGAACTTGCCCATGAAGCTCCTCTAGCAATGTTCTTGGATCGCTCCTCCATGTCTCCTCGCTGTGAAACCTCAGATCATCAAGCTATTGCGAAGAGGAAAGGAATGGAATGTCTCTGAGGGCCTAAGATACACAAACGAAGAATTAACATTTGAGGAAGAGATGGAGGGGCTTATTTAAAGGTTAAGAAATGTGGAGATTTCGATCGACGAAATAGATCAGTTCGAGGAAGATCAATCACACCTGAAGATCTGACGGGAATCGTGGAGATCAGAAGCTCAGAAGATGTTCAAGGCACGAGGCATGTTGATCATTAGATCGAGTAGGAAAAAAGGAGGAAGTTAGGGGTCTAACATTCTGGTGCTCAATGAAGAAAGAACGGGGCAGTTGACCAAGGTCAACACGGTGAGTCCTCTGGTTGGTCCACGTGGATCAACAAGAAAATTCCCACGAAGAAAATCTTATAAAATTAGGAATAAATAACAAATTATTTATGAAATTTTTATTAAAACATGAAATGGTTTGTAATTTAATGTAGTATTTTATAAGTATTTTTATTTGTTTTTATGAGGCTTTTAATTACAAATTCATATTTACTTGTAAAATATAGGTATAAAGACATGTATTTTGATTTTTCTATTTTTCTTTTATATCATATATTTTATAATTTTGTACATAAATTTTATATATTTTTATTTTGTATAAATAAACTTTTAAGTATTTTAATTGTATTTTCTAACTTTTTATATACACTTAATCTATTATGTCTGACTATATTATAGGTATATATAGGTATATTTTACCTATACATTTCAATGTATTATTTATTTTTATTTTAATTTAATGTTTTTATCTTATTATACTTATGTACATATGTTCAAAAAAGTTTTTACAAATTTTTAAAAATAAAAGAGTTTAAAAAATAAAAAGAATAAATATATTGAATATAGTAAACATATATATTGCATAATAGGGGTCCAAAACCGAAATTTTGCATTTTAGCTCCAAATTAAATGAAACCACCTTCACTAAATAGCTTATTAAAAGTTATATACAATTAAAGGTGATTTTGGTCCATTTTGATAAAATATGGAGAATATACATGTCTGTGAAGTTTTTATTTTGACATGTTCTTTTGTGTGTCCCAGAAACACTGTGCGTTATTTTTATGTTAACTAAATTTTTTATTTTTCTTTATATTTTTTATCTATGTATTCATATTGATGATTATATTATTTAATGTGTAAAAATAGGTGCCAAAAAATAATTACTGATGAATTAAAGTTTAGGATTATATATATATTCTGTATAGTTTATTTTCCCTATGTCCCCCTACTTTATTTCTCATCGACCAAGCCATCATGATGACTGGGTCTCGGGGTCTAAGGTCACACAACACCTATGGTGTCTCCTTTATTTTTATTTTCTTTCTTTATTATTTAATTTTGGAAATAAATATATTAAATATACAATATTTAATGTAGTATTTTGTATATATTATCTTTGGAAAATAATGATATATACATGCATTTAGTAAGAACTTAAGGCTGAAATGAAAGAATAAAGGTGATGAAATGGGGATTCATCAATATTGTAGATAAAATTACAAAGAAAATTCCAAAATTATTTCACATAAAAATAATGCATAGTATGCTTGGGACATACAAACTAAAAAGCCTAAATTAAAAATGTGCTGACCTGTAGTTGCTCCATACCATATCAAAATTCTCAAAAGTTATCTTTAATTGTATATAACATTTAATAATCTATTTAATGAAGGTGGTTTCATTCAATTTGGAGTTATGATGCAGAAGTTGGGTTTTGGGCACCTATTATGCAATTTTATTATTACTGCTTTCTTCCACAATAAAACCTAGACGATTTTCCCTACCTTCGAGGATTCTCAAGTTCACATCCTCCCCAGTATGAATTTCATTTTGGTATCTCCCTATTTTGTTGTTTACTTATATATTTTAGTAAATATATTTATCCTTTATATTTTCAAATTCTTTTACTTTTATAAATTTGTATATATTATTCAAAACATATGTATATATTTACAATAAAATAAAACTATTAAAGTAAAATAAAAATAAATCAATTACTTCCATACATTTGTAAAATAAACATATTTATACATATAATATATATGTACATAATTATTTAAGTGCACATACAAAGGTAGTGAATGAATTTTGTAATCATACTAGATCTATGTCAAAGCAATCTAGAAAAGCCTCATAGGACAAGGTTGGATGGGACTGATTAGGTCAGAGCTTGGGAGAAAAATATGATCAGGAAAGCGTCAAGGGTTCGAAGTGTCTCTATGGTTGTGCCCGAGAAGCCTCCGTCAAAGAGAAGGGTAGTGGCAAATGCGAGAGGAAGGGTTCACATCCACTTTCGCATAGAAGATCGCAATTAATAGTCGTTGTGTGGTTTGTTGCCTCTCTCGGCTTCACAATGCCACACCTTTGAGGTTCGACTCTATCTACCCTTTCGACTACTACACTCACACCTACCGGTCCCGTCAGCGCTCTTTGGACTTTACAAACATATATATATATATACCTACATACATACATACATACATACATACATACATATATATATTGCTGAGATCTCTTCAAATGCCAGCGTGAAGGGTCAAGGTAGGTCGAAGTAGCATACCATGATGCGTAGACTCACGCGCGCAGAGTTGCTTGCTCTTGCGGAGGTGCTTGCTCTAGCAGAGTTGCTCGCTCATGTAGATTTTCTCGTCTTCTTGTACCTCACGAGGGTCTTCGACATAGCTGACTCCCGATTTGTCAGGTACTTTCAGCCTCGTCGAGCAAGAGTGGAAGACTATTTAAAATGGGTAGGCGCAACTGGGATTCTTGCTCAGACTCACCACTAAAAATGCAATAAAAATACTTAAATATATATTTAAATAAACAAAAAAATATAGAAAATACATATACAAAATAATAAAATATTTAGTACAAAATAAAAATAAAATTACCAAATTACAAGTATATATACCTATAACTATACTTGTACATATTAACTTATTATAAAAATCATTGAACAAATGAATAAAAAAAGGCATAAAATACTACATTAAATTACAAACATTTTTCATGTTTTAATAAAAAATAGCTGTCATTTATTATTTATTTCCTATTTTGTATGGTATTTCTGCTTTGAAATTTTCTGGTTGGTCCACGTAGACCAACTAGAATTGTTCCCCTATTGACCCTGGTCAACTACCCCTTTATCTCTTCCTTGAGTGCCAAACCTGTTATACCTGGTTTTTCTTCATTTTTCTTGCTCAAGGCTATGGTGATCTGGCTTGGCATGTTGCGTGATTTTGAGGAGATTAGATCTCCTTGATAACGCCATGGCCGGAAGGAGCTGTTATCTTCTTCGATCCGATCAGCATCCTCGATCGAAGCTCCCTCCTCATTCAACCTATAAGTATACCTCTTCACTCTGCCTCAAATTTTTATCACTCTTCGCCGAGTCTTAGCACCTCAGGTCCTGCAGATGTCTTCACCTTGGTGACAACAAGCAAAAGGTTGGATTTGCAACGAGGAGGGGTAAAGGAGGAGGTGATCCACCCATCCTAGGAGGAGATCTTCGACATGTTTAAAATCCTTGGTCCTCGGACACAATCATGGCATTTATTCTGCATTCTTAGGAAATATCAGAGCTAAAGATTTATTTCTAAATTTTAATTTTATGTTTAATCTAGTCTTTTGTTGTAATTTTAAACCCTCCCAATTTGCTTGGAGCTTGAGCTCCTTGCCAAATCATTGTGATTCGATCATCCTTCTACCTTGATTTTCATCCCACTCGACTCCACTCCTGATTCCTCATCGATTCCCCCATATTTCCACCCCAGATCCATCGTGGATTTGGGAATCGAGTTCCCCTTTACCGCTTATCATCGGAACTCTCTTAGCACCACTCATTCTGCTGCTTCGGGCTTCATCCCAAGTGTGATGGAGTATACCTTGAGTCCAAGAGTGTTTTGATGCATGTCCCTCTTGAGGCAATAATAAAACCTGAAGCCCTTCCATGCCACTTGGAGCATGAAGTCCACCAGATCCATCTTTGGACCATCTGAATCTCATTGTAGTGTACCATTGCACGCGGAGCCCCGACCACCTATAGACACCATCAGATCGAGGAGTAGTTGCCGAAGCAAGGAGAATAACTAGATCGAAGCTTGTCGGTCTCCAGTTCTTCATGTGTTCTTCCCGAGCCCCTCCGGTCCATCCGATCAAGATTACGCAGATCTAATCTTGGTCATCCATTTCAGTCGAAGGGGTTCTCAATCAGGAATGTCAGATCATTCACATGGCATGCATTGAGCGACCGGATTCGGGTCATTTAAGTGAGGTGAATAGCATTAACCCCCTCATATATTTTATCATTTATAAAATTTCATGTTAATATATTTATTGGGCCTATGTTTTTCTGTACAATTTGCACTGAGTCCCTTGACCTATTTAATATTGTATTTTAGTCATGTGCTAGGTCACCTCACATGGACCCCCAGGTGAGTGGACATTGTGCATTTAAACCCTTCTAGGTTTTTTATTTACTATTTAGTCTTTAAAAATTAAGTTACAATTTAAAAATTATGGTTCTTTTGCATATGACCACTAGAGTTTATTTTATTTGTAAATATGCCCATCCCAGCTTGATTTATTTTTATTTTTGGAATTCTATTTTCTAAAAATAGCTCCTTTGCAACAAAAAATGTCTACAAAATTTGTAATTTATTTGCTATTTTAGTTGCATCTACTATTTATTAAAAATTAAAAAATAGATATTTTATTCCTTATCTTCCTTAAAAAATACAAAAAATTTATAAAAACTTTTCTAAATTTCCCCAAAGATTTACCCCTTATTTAGTAGCATGTTTTAATACTTCACATGAAAAATCATAAAAAAATAAAAAGAAACCCCAAAAATTAGCAAATCCATCCTAATAATAAAAAATCTAAAATATTTTCTAAAAATCAAAGTTTTCTATCATATATTTTTATATGCACATTTCTATGTATTAAAATTGGTTTTGAGAAATTTTGAATCCATTTGTTATTTTTTATTCTCAAATCAATTCGTCCTTCTGAAAAAGTCCATGTTTTGGACTATTTCATATTTTAAAAATACAAAAAAATCCCAAAAAAACACAAAAATAGATGAATATTTGAAAAACATAAAAATATTTTATTTGTATTTTTAACTATATTTATCTATATTTATAAGTATATTTCCATGTATAGCCTATATATATCTATATATTACTTTATATACGTTATGTTATTATTTATAATTATTATTTCCCTATAAACATTTTAAATCCTTTAAAAATGAAAAGGACTATTTTGCTTGTATTTTCCGATTTTTCTCTATTTATTATATATAATATATATAGCCCTTATATTATACATATTATTTTATATTACTTATATATGTACATATACATATTTATATATATTTACCATATATTAAAAAGAAAAAGGAAGTAAAAGATAAAAAAAATAAAAAATATATATTAAATTACATATACATATATATATATATATAATTAAAAACCCACATAAACATTGAGTAAATATTGTGCATATATATACACATACACACACCCATATTGTTTATTTATATATAATATACTGGTTAAGCTCCTTGTTCCCAATGTTTGACTCCCTACTCTGATTGTCACTTTACACACTTATTTGTAGCATTCATAATAAATTTTGATCTCCACTTCTCTTCATGGTTTGATTATATGTGTGGGTTGATTGTTGATTTAGTTGATGTCCTCGTGAGATGTCACTTCAACGAATGTGCCTTGCCTTGTTAGAGCACACGACAGTTTATGGATATGTGCTTAATCATTAGGTTTAAAATAACCTATGTATAAAAAGAGGATTGAAAGAGAGATCAAATGAGTGAAGAATAGAAGACAATAGGGGCTCGAGTCTCCCCTAGTTTTAGGTTGAGAAGAGCTTAATGATAGCAATATGGAATGAAGATGGAGAGACCGGAGGTGAACACTCAGAGGTGGACATGGTTACCCCTTTACTTAGGCTAAAGAGTAGCCTAAGTATGTTGAATATAAAACTAAGGAAGGGGAATCGAGATACCAATCAGGGCTAGAGAAGAATGGATATATAAGATGGTTGAATCTTTAGAGATGAATGAGTCCATGGAGATGGAATAATGGAGTGTTTATGGTTATGGGAGGGATGGGAAAAACACAATCAAATCTCAACCATTCTGGAAAACACCCTTAGTTCACGAACCCACACAAGAGACCAACAAATGTTGGTCATGTTATCTTGTTTGTTTTATTGGTGATCATCCGAAAAATATATCTGTTACGCAAGGATTCATGATAGGTTTTGGGCACTGTCCTAGGAATACGTCCTCACCTTTCAACATGCAACACATCCAGTATAGAATATGGGTATTTCTCTCCCATAATTAAATTGTAATTTTTACGCCATTTTATTGAGGTCAACTTGCATTATCCATCCCAATTTTATGCTCAGGTTATCATTTAGATTAATGTTTATACAATCAAGCAATCACATCTAATGACCAGTCTCAATTCCTTTTGTAGTCCTAAGTAATGAATCAAGGTAGTAAAATCGAGAAAAAACCAATGCATACAATAAAACCATGATGCTTGCTTGAGACAAAATCTCATAGTGCTTCCAGCATTCTGCGTGTATTATGCAAGACAGAATTTAAATCCAACATTACATGAATGCAAGTCGATAAAGTTGTATCCTAAACTTGATATTATTAGTTAGAAGAATTGAATTATAATTTGCTAGTTTGAGTGTCTACTTGAATCTGTGGAGATGAAGTGAATGCCAAGATGCTTATTAGTGTGTCCTGTCAACGATCAAGCACATATGATAGAGACAGAAGAATGAGCTCAAAGAGTAGAGTTTCTAACCCTATATTGAATACTCAAGTGGAGCCCTACCTAGGTTGGGGTTAAACATGATCCGTACACCATTTGCAAGTCCAAGGCCATGAAAACACATGCGAGACCTCGAACAAGGACCGTTAGAAATGCAATTATTACACATAATATATGACAAATAAAATGAATGAAAAATGATAAACAAGTTTCTTAATGCTTAAGAAGGTGCTTCTACATCTCCTCACAACGGGAGCTCTCGACGCTCGCCACCGTGTCTCCCGAGCATCTTTAGTCTCCTCGGGCCCTACCATAAAATCCATCCATTACATATTTGATAAAGAAATTTAATGAACAACAAAACAATACAAAGACAACATAGACATGTAGATGTAAATATAAAAAATAATCAACTTAATTAAATATCAAAATCTAAGAAAACGTAAAGATGAGCCATGTCCCTAGCAACAGTGCCATCTGATGGACCGGAATCTGCAATGGTAATATCATCTAGTTATAGTACGATCGATTTTGAATCACATCATAAACAAAGAACGAATGATCTTCGTGGGGAGGGGCCCAATTAGAAAATAATATAGTTATCCTGGGAAGTCTAGGGACAAACTCAGGGACACGAGATATCTCTACGATTCATGAGGACTTAGTATTCAAGCTAAGTTATTATTTTATCAACCAAGGTCAACAAACAGACACATTACACAAGTAGTTGGATGCGATGTACGCGCATGGATGAGATGTAAACCTTTTAGGGTTTTATGCATGTTCAAAAGAAGATATGCTATATAATATAATGTAATGCCATGCATACAAATAATTATAAACATATTGACCTCAAAATAATTAATGAAATGAGAAATAATTTAAATATACAATTTCATTTGTATTTGATGCATTAAATAAAGGTCTAGTTCACTCCAAGTCATATAACAATCAAATAGATGACATCTATTGTGAATTTATCAAGTTATTTTTTGTGTCAAATTAGGGAATAATGAGTACAATGAGATAAAATCATCAAATAATCGTCAAAATAAACTAAAATAACTTGAAAATGTGTTCGCATGCTCAAGAAAAAAAGAAAATGGTCTAGGGTCATAACTGAATGGAAGCATGAAATAATTACATAACATAATTAAAAGGTCCCTTCGAAGGGTATAAATGTAAAACTAAGAAACTAGAGGGCCTTCTTGTAAATTATCTATGTGTGTGGGGGCATATTTGTGATTTTGAAGAACCAACCGAGGTTCCTTGCAATTTCTCTCATGCCCCATATGACTCACATGTTGTTAGGATATGATTGAAATTTTGTTAAAGGTGAGGTCTTAACTACGAAAACTCCCCACTTGCATGCATGTTGAACGTGCTCTGAGGCTCAGGCGGGTTTAGGCTCAGTGTATTTTGGCTCAGGTCATGTGGGTGGCCCGAGTAGCTTTGACCTAGGCTCGGCTCCATCAAGTGTCTAGGTTCTACGATGAAGGTCCGGGTATCATATAAGTTGTTTGATCGAAGCAATCAGATGATGCAAGTTGGTCTTTTCTCCTTTGTAGTGATGCTTCTCTATGACGAACATGGTTGCTCTCCAATGAAGGCTGCATGCCTTCTCGATCTTCATTCTACTATGTGAAAGGTGCAGACACCTCCGTGAAGGATTGGAGAAGGTCCTGGTAACATAGATGGATGGCGGGGTAGCTCAACACAATGAGGGAATGGAGCGTCGCCAAAGCAGGCTACTCTAGAATAGACTCGAGTCAATGCTTTCGGCTATTGAGGGAACTTGGATTTGTAAAGATGATAGTAATAGCCTAAGCGGGTGTGTGCAGTGAGGCAAGTGAAGCGGGGAACAAAGGGGTAAAGAGGATGGCATTTCTGGTGAGTTCCTCTGCTGTGGTGGCGGAGGAAATGACGAGAGGTGATTGGGGTTCTGGAGATGGGAAGAGATGATCGGAGGGTGGCACAACTATGGGTGGAGACTGATGAAGGAATAGGTACAATGAATCTAATGTTATGGTGCATGACCATGCCTAACTAAATGAAAGAAAAACACAAAGAAAAAAAGAGGATTACATGAAGATCGAAGGAAGGAGAAGGCACATGACTGAGGTCATCATTGGACCTCAAGTCTTTGCTCAACTTGTGCAACCTGTCGAGGGGGATGAAATGGCTGCAATCTGCTGTGACATGACCTAAAGGTCAAGGGTCAACAACCGGGGTTTTCAACCATCGTTTCTCATCAATTCCACATCCCCCTATCACAGAGAGGGGAAGATGGATAGGTCATAGATCCGTGACGTAGTGGAATGTTGTGGTAGTGGATGGATATGGAGTATTTGAGGTAAAGAGCGTGTAATTTAGCCGGGGTCTCTGTTGTGGTTTCAACAACCAATCCCTCGTACGACATGTGGTGGAATGATGACTTAGGTTTTTGGCATGGAAGGGGCTGAAGTGGTCAACAAGTTGAGGAGGATGGTTGGTTGGAATTATGCTCAGGGTAGTTTGAAGGCATTAGGGAAGAGAGGTGTGTGGGAAGGGATGACATGGGAGAGAGAAGGCACTAGAGGAGGAAGAAGAGTTACTGACGAATCCGAAATCACACTTGTTAAAAAGATGTTGTATTATTTGTTCATGCGTAGAATTAATGTGTCGTTTCGTGCGTTGTAGGCGGCAATCGGAATCAGTCAAGAAAATAATCACACAAAATATTCATCAATTTAATCAAAGCGGTTTTATGTTTATTTTACTTGGACAAGTCCTAAGGTCGAACACAAGGAGGCAAAGGAACAACCTAGAATTATGTCTATCAAAGTTCATGTGCGATTTTCGAGGCGGTCTTTTTTTGGAATTTTTTATTGCAATAAAGGATACAATATGGAATTTTTTGGCCTATTTAGGGATTAAAATGTCAATTACATTCAAACGATGTCCGAAAAATACGAAACTTGGCCAAGATGCAAAATATGATGAAATAATTACACTATATTTTATTTTTTGAAAAATTTGGATGCAATCTGAATTTTTTTTGAATTTTTAATGCAAATAAAATGAACTTTAATATTTAATTATAATAAATATTAAACCTACTTATAATCATGGGATAAAATTATCTAAGATCTATCACTAGGTGATGGATCTCAGAAAAATCCTAAACCTCAAAATGTTAGATTTAATACCTATTAAAAATCAAATACTGAAATATGCAAAATGATTTTTACAGAGCAATTTATGCATGCAAATGCAATTCTTTTTGGGCACAATGTCAAGCACAATAAACTTTACTATATGTGATTTTTCGGGGATATTTAGAGCAACGGTTAATTAATGGAAAATTTAAGAGCACAAACTAGCCAAAATATGCAAATTTTCACAAACAATTAATCATTAATTAACCATTGATCACAAAAATATTCACAATGTGTCAAAATGTAGAGAATTAAGTGAGGAATAAAATGCCAATTTTGATAATTAAAATAATGTAATGTAGATGTCTAGAATGAAAGGGAAAGACATGGGTGTTTCTGTAAATAAATAAGTAAATAAACATGAAGTGGGGGACCTAATTGAAATTACCAGTATCTAGGGGGAGGCTGATGCAAAATTACTAGATGGTCATGTATGAGGAATGTGACCTCTGGCTGATGGGGGCTTGATCAGAAATATGGAGCTATTGTGGGGGGTCTTATGCAATTCTCCACGCGTCACGTGACCCCCACACGTGCTGAGGTAGTTCGGATAGAGGCTTGGGGTGAGGATTCCACGTGGCGCTGTTTGAGTGCTTCGGGCAGCCCGAGGCACCTGGCCTGGAGAGGGGGTTGGAGCTGGGCTCAAAGATCGATCAGAACCGTCGATGGAGCTCGAATCCACGGGTGGGGGTCCGTTTCGCCACCGGCTAAGATCAAGGGTAGCGTGATGATCGAACGGTCGTAGTTGGCCGACACACGACCGAGGGGCATCGATGGAGCGGTGTAGGAATGGCAGTGCGGAGCAGGTGGTGCTTGGTCCTCCGGCGATGGTTGACTGTTGTTGAGGCGTGGTCGGTGAAGTCCCTGGAGCTCACGGCGGAGTCGAGGGTGATGAAGCTCGTCGGATAAGATGGAGGTTGTTGTTGGTGGTCGTCGACGATGATGGGCTCCTGGGGTTACCAGAGACGATGGTGGCATGCGACGGATGTGTGATCGAGGAGAGGAGAAATGACGGGGATGATGATGGAGTCGAAATGAAATGATCGGAGAGAAGGTGCTATGCTGAGGAATGGAGGGGTGATAGGATCAAGGTGAAGATGGAGGAGGGTACCAGGAGGTACGATAAGCTCGACGACGGTGCATGCCGGAGCGAAGCAGCGATGCGATGGGCCGAGCTGCAACGAGGTCTGCCAACCTCGGATCACGCCGATGGAGGGTCTTGATAGACTGTCACTACCGGAGAGAGATCTCTTGGGGGGTTGAACAGCAGATGCTTTGGGAGAGGGTAGTGATGCCCTTTAAATAGGGCTGCGAGGGGTATGCTGGAGATGAAAGTTTGCGGGATGAGAGATTTGAGGGAGATTTGATGTGGAAGGCGGCGCGAGATATGCGGAGGAGGTTGGCCACATGAGACGCGGAGATAGTTGGACGCGAGAGACGCGGAGATGGTTGGCCGCGAGATTTGCGGTGCTATCGCGGGGGCGGCGGTGCCAGAATGGGGGAGGCGCTGGGAGGTTGAAGGAGACCCTTGGGCCGTCCGATCAGGCGATGATCGGATGGCCCAGAATGGGTCACGTGGCGCGAGATCGGAGGAGAGGGAGTGGCACGTGCTAGGCGCGTGCTTGGGAGGCACATGCCTTGCACGTGCGTTGGACTTTTATTTTTATTTTATTTTTATTTTATTTTTTTAAACGAATTAATAAATAAGCCAACAATGGCTATCATGTGGCGTCCCCAGGGGCTGCCACATGTCAACACCAGAAAATTTGAATAATAAAGATTTTGTAAAAAGCAAAATAAAGAAAAAAATTACTCGGATCGAAAAAGTTTCTTCACGAAAATTGCTCGGTTCGATGAGATCTACAACTTTTATTGAGACATCAAAACCAAAATCGATAAAATGCACAAAGTGATATTTTTTGGGTATCCCATGTACATAGAATACCTTGATTTTCGAGTTTTGTATTTTTTGTCATTTTTAAACCAGATAAAATTCCAGAAAAAACTATGGTAAAATCAAAGATAAATATTTACACATTATTATATTTTTTGGATTTGTATTAATTAAAGTATGTACATAAAATAGCAGGTCAAAAACCGTTAAAATACAAAATGTACAAAAGACGCCCAAAACCCGACTTTCACATATGAGCTCCGATTCACTTGAACTTGGTCTTGTTTTGAAAGTAATTGAATGTATATTAGTTCAAAAGTGAGTAGGGTTAAAACGGACACTGGATGAGGAAGATATGAGGTTTTTAGTCTGGAAATCCTAAAACTAGGGTTTGGATTTTTTTGTCCACTTATTTGGGTTAGTGATTTTTTTGTAATTTTCAATTATTCTTGTTAGTGATATGTACACAATGGAGGTGGTTTTGGGTCCTTCGGAGTTAGCATGAATGAGTTAAAAATAAGGGAAGTTAGGCTATTTACAAGTCTATTTTGGCTTAGATTTTTGGCTTCTTGATTTGTGCATAAATAATGGCTAAAATGCAATTTTTATGAAAACATGCATGAATGCTAATTATGCAGAATATATGCCAAAATGCTATTGATTTTGAGGGATTTGAACTTAATAAATGAGATTTAGAGTGATATATCCGAGGTTAATCATCCCCCTATGCTTAAACCATGCTTGTCCCTTAGCATAAAAAAGAAATGCCATGAAGTGAAATGAGATTGGGTTCCATACCAAGACCATGAGATGAAGATGAAAATGAAACTATACTCGACCTTTGGATTATTAGTGTGGTCGAACTTCTGTGAGACTTTGATTTTTTAAAATCAACAACCCTCGACTTCTACACATCATTGTCACAGTTTCGGCTCAGAAGTCATCTTAGATGAATCCTCTTCCCAAAGTATACCATATGAACATTGAACAACCAACTCATGTGTGTGATGGGTTTTATCTCTTCCCATCCAGAATGTCGGACTACCATGCTCCTCTCCTCTCCAGTAACTCGTCCTCAGGGAGTCAGGTATTTCCTTCTAAGGTCTGTCGCGTTGTGTTCACAATCGAATTGGGGGAGGGGGGAGTTAGAAGAAGGGGAAAAGAACTAGAAGGTGGCCAGTGTAGTCACCTCTCCTTGTGAAGATGGCCAATGTAGCCGAGTCTCCACCAAGATCTGCATGTTTCTTGAAGCTTGGACCTTTTTGGTCAGAATTTATTGGGTAAAATACTTCTTTGTATCTGGAATTTTTGGTGGTTCTGCTTAGATCTTGTTGTTCCCCTACGGATATAGAATCTTTTTGTTTTTGTACATTTTTTGGGGTTTTGGAAAAAATTGTGCCCAACCGTCCATCCCTTTTCCGAAGCTTTATTTCAACCCATACTCTGGTCTTTAGATTTCCACGCTACCAGAAAAGAGACTCATACAATCTTCCAACATACCGTCTGAGTTGAGCTAAATGCATAGTGTGAGAGTACAAATTAATTCCCTATTCCAGAGTTGTACCCAGAATGAAGAGACCAGTTTAGACACTAAGAGTCAAACACTGCACATTGTCACATGGAACTCAAAGAATTAAGTCAAAGGCCTGAAGCTTCTAAAATCTTATTTCTCGGTGAAGTTCCTCTGAAAATTAGGTGGATTAAGGTCATGTCCAGACCACTCTTGGTTTCTGCTCATACCTCGGTTCAGAACCCAATGACTTTTCATAGATGCAAATGAATGCGATGTTGGATGAAGTGCAGGTGTGTGGAATGCAGACACAATTTTTTCTTTTTATGCAAGGGATTTTTGGTTTTTTACAAAAACTTTGGGCATAGTCAGTGTTAGTAGAAAAAACTATTTTTCTTTTTCATTGTTTTTTTCAAGTTAGTTACCCATCCCGTAAATACATATAGACGTACGTGAAAGTACGAGATATGGCTAAAATATATACAAAGTATATATACAGACCCCCCTATACTTAACGAGTGTTGTGTCCTCAGAGCACCTAGAAGCATAAAGAAGACATAGCTTGTGCTAAGTGTAAGAGGGTGAAAAAGGAAAAGAAAAAGAACATGATGTATAGGTCCGCCCCCTATACTTAGGCTGTGAACAGTCTAAGTTTAGAAGAAGAGCAGAAAAAATGAACCGGACGAGGTATGCGAATGAAGAGAGTATATACAGGTGGGTGTCGGGTCCCCTTATACTTAGGCTCTGGTCAACAAAAGTATAAGAGAAGGGTGGAAATGGATCAATCGGGAGATAAGAGAAGAATGGTATGTACAGATGGCATCGGTCCCCCCCTATACTTAGGCCTTGGCCTAAGTGATGAAGAAGCTGTACAAGGGGATCGATGTGGTTGGGAGGGAGCGTGGGACTGATCTGATAAATCTTCAATGTCCTCCCTCTGCGTGAAGTAGATGACCTCAACTTGCACTGTCTGCTCTGTGGATGATTCTATATACGGCTTCAGTAATTGTCCATTCACTTAGATAAGGTTGTGCATCATCTTTGAGTTTTGCAATATCCACACTTCCATTGGTATGCACATCGATGACAATGTAGGGACCCATCCATTTTGATTTCAGTTTCCCATGAAAAATCTTCAATCGAGCATTAAACAACCACACTTTCTGCCCAGGGACAAAGGTTTTATCTCGAATGTGTTTATCATGCCATCTCTTGACCTTATCTTTATAGATTATACTATCATCGTATGCTCGGTTTCGGATTTCAATTAGCTCATTTAGATTTAAGTCTCAGAATAATTTCCCCAATTGACAACTCCAATTCAACTTTTTGATCGCCCATTCTGTTTTGTGAATCAATTCTGCGGGAAGATGGCATGGCTTTCCATAGATCATCCTAAAAGGTGATGTACCAAGTGGAGTCTTATAGGCTGTCCTATAGGCCCACAGAATCTGGTCCAATAGTTTTGACCAGTTCTTCCTATCTGGACGAGCCAACTTATGAAGAATACCCTTCACCTCTCTATTAGAAACCTCTGCCATGCCATTAGATTGTGGATGATATGGGATGGCTATTCTATGCTCAAATTTATACTCCTTAGCAAAAGATCTTATTTCTTATTCACGAAGTGGCTACCTCCATCAGAAATCAAAACTTTTGGTATTCTGAACCTTGCAATGATGTTATCCTTGATAAACTTACAGATGCTTTTGCTATCTGCAGTTCGGGTTGGAATAGCCTCTACCCATATTGATAAATAGTCAACCGCCAACAAGATGTACTCAAATCCATTGCTATTGGGAAAGGGACCTATAAAATCAATCCCCCATGCACCGAAAACATTACAAAAAATCATTGGTTGCATGGGCATTTCATCTCTATAACCAACAGTCCCTCCCATCCTTTGGCAAATCGGGCATGACCGTACAAATTCATTAGCATCTCTAAATAAGGTATGTTAGTAAAATCCACATTGGAGTACCTTATGCGCGATTCTTTTTCTCGAATGGTGTCCTCCAGCCTCGAGAGAATCATAATGTGTGAGGACACTCTGATATTCCTCCTGAGGAATACATCTTTGCCAGACACAATCCGATCCTTCATAGAAAAGGAAAGGGTCGTCCCAATGGTATTTTCTCAAATCTGACTTTGGTCGATCAATCATTCTCTTGGTCCAACCAAAGGGAACCTTCTTTGAGACAAGATAGTTCACGATGTTGGAATACCATGGGTTTGAATCAATAACACAAACTGATTCGTCTGGAAAAGTCTCCTTAATTGGTCCAGTGTCAGGATAATCGTCTAGCTCAATTCGAGAAAGGTGATCAGCAACAACATTCTTTATTACAGGTTTATCCTTGATCTCGAAATTAAATTCCTAAATTAACAAGATCCATCTCAAAAGCCGAGCCTTGGCATCCTTCTTATCCATAAGATATCTAATTGTCTTGTGATCTGTAAAGATTGTCACCTTGGAGCCCAATATGTATGATCTGAATTTTTCAAGGGCCCAAACAACCACGAGCATTTCCTTTTCAGTCACTGTATAATTTCTCTGTGCAGGATCCAACACTTTGCTCGCGTAATGAATTACATAAGGAATTCCATCTCTTCTTTGTCCAAGTACCGCTCCGACAGCAAAATATGATGCATCAGTCATGATATCGAAGGGAAGAGACCAGTCAGGAGCTTGTAATATCGGCTAATCACATATTTCCTTTTTTAGGAGCTCGAAGGCCTATAGACACCAGTGATTTATAATTAACTCGGTGTCTTTTCCTAAGATCTTAGTCAGTGGGCGAGCGATCTTTGAAAAATCTGGGATAAACCATCGATAAAATCTGACATGCCCAAAGAAAGACCTCACTGACTTGACGTTGGTTGGTGGCTCAAGTTTCTTGATTACATCCACCTTGGCAGGGTTGACCTCCATTCCCTTCTTGGAGATGACATGCCCCAACACGATAGCCTCAGTCACCATAAAGTGACTTTTCTCCCATCAGTTTAGCAAATTAACCTCTCTACATCTGTGAAGGACTCGGTCCAAGTGCGCTAAACATGTATCAAATGAATCACCATGAACCGAGAAGTAATCGATGAAGACTTCCAGGAAATCACCAACCATTTCGGCAAATATGGCAACCATGCACCGCTGAAATGTGCCTGGGGCATTACAGAGCCCGAATGGCATGCGCTTGAATGCGTAGGTACCGAAGGGACATGTGAAAGTGGTCTTTTCCTGATCCTCGGGAGCGATAGCTACTTGATTGTAGCCAGAGTACCCATCAAGAAAACAGAAGAATGCCTTCCCTAGAAGTCTCTCTAAGATTTGATCAATAAATGGCAGTGGAAAGTAATCTTTCTTGGTCGCAGCATTCAGGTGCCTGTAATTGACACACATGCGCCACGACATGGGTACTCGGATCGCGATGTCTACCCCCTCCTCGTTGGTGACCACCTAGATTCCCGACTTCTTCGAGACGACATAAAGGGAGGCCACCTACTTGTAGTCAGAAATGGGGTATATAAATCCAGCTTTGCACCATTTCTCTATCTCTTTCTTAACCACTTCCCGAAGATTGGGGTTTAATCTTCTCTGAAATTCACGGGAAAGCCATGCATTATCCTCAACATCAATTTGGTGCGAGGAGAGAGCGGGGTTTATTCCTACGAAATCCGACATAGTCCAACCGATTGCTTTTCGATTTCGCTCAAGGACTTCGAGTAATCTAGATTCCTGATCCATGGTTAGTGATGAGCTAATGATCACATGGATTTTTTTGGGTCCATTTAGAAATGCATACATCAGTTTGGGAGGCAATGGTTGCAGCTCTGGCAAATCTGAGTCATCAATTAAGTCCGGTTGAATGAATTTTGCATATGGCTCAGTGTCGGTTGGCGGTGAATCACTCTATGATGTGCTGGCTACCAATACGGAAGAAAGGTAAGTCGAATCGCTAAAGTAGTGTGGTAATTCGGCCAAGGCCACGTTTGACTCGTCATCGATATTTCTTATTGTCCCGAAGAACATGAGACTGACAAATCCGAAAGGATTTCTGTGTCATCAAGGTTATAAGCATCTGGGTGACTAGATAGGTTTAGCGATATCTCGCAAACTGCATTGTACATTGTTTCTTTTTTTTGATGATGTTCTTTCAATCTGAATGTCTGGCCATTGGTCCCACTGTCCAATAAAGCTGAGGAGATTACATTCTGATGTTTCAGCATATTCAGTGGTGGATTCAGAGTCTGGTCTTTGCCACTTTGTTTGTTTCATCTCCAAGTCCACTTCTCCGCCTGGAGAGAGAAACATCATCATTCCGGTGCCGTAATTGAATACAGCTATGGCGGTCCTTACGAATGGTCTTTCAAGAAAGATTTGTGATTCCTTCCAATGGTTCGGGATCTCCATATCAAGGACAGTGAAGTCCACTTTGTATTCCGTACCCTCGATCATGATGATAACATTTTTCACTTCTCCCTTAGGTCTTTTAGTGGACTTATCAGCAAATTGGAGTAAGTATAATGATTTCTTCAGAGGACCTAACTCCAATCTGTAATATAAGGCTAAGGGTAGAAGATTGATGGAAGAACCATTGTCGAGAAGTATACGTGTGAACGCAATGCTGCCGATGCGACTCGCCACATAATGAGCACCCAGATCCCTTTTCATTCTTGGTAGGTGCTGATTTTTGACACATTTGATAGTGGCAACTGTCAAGATATTTCTTTGTACGAGTTCTGGTGGGAGTGCATTTCATCTTCAAGTACTTCTGAAATGCTAGATTATTGGCCACATACTAATCAAATGGTACTTTGACTGTGATATTTTGCTGGAAGAATCATTCCATTTTTGTGTCATCTAGAATGTTTTTCTTTTGTTTTCCTTTCTTAAGAGCATGGGTGAAGGAAGGGAAGCATTTGAGACAGGAGATAGAGAGCCAGAGTCATAAATAATAGCATCTTTATTAGAAATGGAGTTCTTGTTACAATCACGAGTTTTATGATAATAATCAAAATCAGGCTGCTGAAAAGGTGACAAAGGGACTTTTGCAGCAACTAGAGGTTCAAGGTCGTCTGCAGACTCCATTCATGCTTTTCCCTTCTCTTGTGCTGAGATCTTCAGGCATCCTTCTTCTTCATCCTCAGAAGTATCCTATGGCCTATCTTCCAAGTCTTCATGGTCCGATTCCCTTTCCCGGTCAGATACGACCACGATCCTTCCGCTCCTGAGAGACATGGCATTGATATTGTCAAATGAAAGGATCTCATGTTCAGATGTGGAAAAATCTGAATAGTATACCTGGCCATTGTGTTGAGACGATTGAGATTTGTTCAAGCTATTGGGGTTAGCTTGAACTTGGGAGGGATGGGTTGTGGCTGGAGCTGTGTGTTCATCCTTCCAACAAGACAAGAAATTAACATCACCCCATAGATCGTGCAGCTCATTTCAGAAGTTGCGAATCTCTTCAAGCATCTGTCTTTGTATATCTATTGGTTCTTCTGAAGGGTTGGATGATTGAGCTAATTGTTTTGGATCTTGGTATTGCTGAGGCTAGTTCTGGCAGTTGTATGACTGCTGTTGGTGCTTTGGATGCTGATATGATGAAGTGTTCTGAGTGTGCTGTGGAGCTGGTGGAAATGCGGCATTATAGAAAGTGGGCAGACGTTTATAAGGCTGACTGTCCCCCATATTACCCTGTTGAGTAGTGTCCTGTGTGTACCAAATGCCGTTTACTTCGAATGTTAGAGGCGGGGCTTCTTTCATTGTCTCGGCCGGTGGAGGTGGCTGCTGGGAATGTTAGGCATAGGATTGGTCCTGAGCCTATGGTTGTTATTGTTCTGATCTTGGTTGCTCCTAGACATGATGCACATGATAGATCGGGGACGTAGGTGCAGTGGGTATCGCTATCTTGGATACCTTCTCATATAGCTCGTCCATTTGCTTTGGAAATTGGGAGATCCTGTTGTCGATGTCGTTCATCCGCTTATGAATTCGATCCACCACTGTCAATTTATCGGCGATGATGTTCATGTTTGGAATCAAATCCTCTGCTATCTCTGCGACCGTTTTCTTTCCTCCTTTGGCTTGAAAAGTATTCAGGGAATTTGTATATGCTCTACTGGCGATCTGTGAGCGGCTTGTCTCTGCCATCTGCTCCAGTACCTTCCAGACGGTCTCAGCTCCACGTGATGTATAGTTTCCTCCGTAGGCATCACTAACTAACCCTTGAGTCTCTTAGTTGAGGCCGGAGTAGAGTGACTGAACTAGGATGTTGTTATCTAGGTCATGGCAGGGACACTTCTGTAGCATATCTTTAAACCTATCCCAAGCCTCACAGAGTGGTTCATTAGGCATCTGAGAGAAACTGGTGATGCAGGTCCTCTTTTTGTTGGTCCGACTCAAAGGGTAGAATTTATTTAATAATAGGTTCTTGAACCTATCATAAGTGGTTACAATCACTCCTAAGTTTTTCTCCTAGTAATCTGCCTTCCCTTTCAAGGCATAGTGCAGTGAGATGAATGTAGCCTGGCTGACTTGTGGGTGCCTCAGATTAGAACATATCAGCTCCAAGTCTCGCAAGAATTCATATGGCTCTTCAATCACATTACCATGGAATTGGGGTAGTTGACTTAGGAAGTGTTGTTTTAGTTCATAGTTAATCTATGGCTGAGGTGACTGCAAGTAATTTCTAACATTGTACTGCCTAGGATTGTATGCTGCTTCCATCAGCGGTTCTTCTCCAGCATTCAACTGCTCAAGTTGATCCCTCAATAACAGCTGTTGCTACTCAGATGCAGCTAGTCTTGCAAAAATCATCTGTATTGGGTCTTCATTATGTCCCTCTTCTGGTTCCTTCCTGGGAGGCAACTTGGGCAGCATCTTCTTCTTCTTATTCTTCTTCTTCTCTTCTCCTTCAGAATGGTAGAAATCAGAGTCAATAGAATGGAAAGATTCAGAATCAGAGTTATCGAGGTGAGAGTCTTCCTCGATGTGATCAGGAGATAAAGAAAGAGTATGGGTTTGACCTCCTTCCCGGAAGATGAAAGAATCATATGAGGAGGATTCACCAGAAGGTTGTCCATGAACCCAAGGTGGTCTTGAGTAAGGGTGCCTCCGAACCTTTGAGATCAGAAAAGTTGTGGCGATCAGAGAAGGGTTCACGGAGTCCGAACGAGAATTACCACGATTTTCCATTCTCGATTCAAAATGGTCAGCAAGAGGTTTACGGTTCATGATCTAGGCACAAGTGTGCGGTATTTGTCGATTATCTAGTTTCTACGCACAATCCAAACACAATACAAAGGTTTGTTTCACCAACTCACTCAGTGAAGGCCGCGAGAGTTCGGCTAATTATCTTATCAGTTTTAATTGGTGAGAATTTAAATCATGCAAGTCGTTTAAACGAGCTGTTAGGTGCATGTATTTCCCGACCAATTTTCCCGAATTCTTACGAGTAGTTGCACCTACTTTCAGCTAGTATGGGAGTAAGTAACGACCGTAGAACGACTACCTTTACTTGAAGACAGAGCCTTACACAGTGTCCTCTAAACCACCCACTCTGCTAAGGAAATCTAGATCGCTTACCGGCTACCCGTTAGATCCTCACTAAGAAGTAGCTAATCGTTTTTTGTAGAATCAGCAGTCAGTATGAAAATCCTGGCTTGGCTCTATCCTAGTGTGCATCTCTCTCCTCTCTACAAGATAAAAGCAAACATTGTTCGGGTTGCTCTCGCACAAGAACTCTTGATTTTATGGGTTCTTAAGATCGTCTATATTTAGCAGTCCCAATTTTAATTAGGTGATCACTGAAGAATTTAAATGAGCACAAATACACGTCTACCGTCAAGTCCCAATTTCCTTTAGTGTTATGTGATAAAACAAGAGGGAGAAGTTCAGGAAAAGCCGATGCATGCGAAAACAATGATGTATGCTCAGTTAGAAGACTTAAAGTGAATCCTCGCAATCTCCATGTGCGATGCAATACAGATTTGAAAAATTATTCTAAATGAATGCAAGCTGATGAAAAACCGCACCTAAGTAGAAATTTCTATTAGCATGAGAGAATTGAGTTAAATTTTGGCTATATTGAATGATCTATGTGCGTCTCAGTTAATGTCAAGTGTCGCTTAAGTCCTATGAGCACAATCAAAAAATTAAAATACTTTGAGATCCGTATGTGCAGGTCTATCCTAGTCGCCACTCAAGTCAGGCCCCACCCTCACTAGAGAGTGAAACAAGCCACGACACACCACCGAAGAAAGTTCAGAGTCTTTTACATACGCGAGAGTCCAAACGGACACTGCTATAAATGAGCAATTAATTACAAAAATAAAATTGCAGAAATAAAAAAACTAAACTCTACGCTCTCTCACGACTCCACTCGATCTTAAATTAATTGTGGCTTTTTCGGATGGCAGTGAAGATGCTTCGGTTTCTTGAAAAATCGCTTCACATACGTCGGGTACCTTGCAAGAAAATATAAGAGAGTAACTCAAAAAAAAAAATAAGAGAAATAAATACTGAAGAATAAAATTAATGCAGAAAATAAAATGGAATTTACAATGAAAAATTTGGGGGTCAGACTACCCGAATGTGGAAAAGCGAACAAGAAATTTCAAAACACAAAACTAAGCCGTTTGCCTCCCCGACAACGACGCCATCTGACGAATCCGAGATATAAAAATTTTGTATTATTTGTTCGTGCGTAAAATTAATGTGTCGTTTCGTGCAATGTAGGCGGCAATCGGAATCGGTAAATAAAACGACCACACAATTTCATCAATTTAATCAATGCGATTTTATATTTATTTTACTTGTGCAAGTCCCAAGGTCGAACACAAGGAGGCAAAGGAACAACCTTGAACAGAGTTCATGTACGGTTTTCGAGACGGTCTTTTTTTGGAATTTTTTAATGCAAAAAAGGATGCAATATGCAATTTTCTTGGCCTATTTTAGCGATTAAAATGTCAGTTGCGTTTAAATGATGTCTGAAAAATGCGAAACTTGGCCAAGATACAAAATATGATAAAATAAATGTACTGTAATATTTTTGAAATTTTTGGATGCAATATGAATTTTTTATGAATTTTTGAATGCGAATAAAATGAATTTCAATATTTAATTATAATAAATATTAAACCTATTTGTATTCAGTGGATAAACTTATCTAAGATCTATCACTAGATGATGAATCTCGGAAAAATCCTAAACCTCGAAAGTTTGAGATTTAATACCTATTAAAAATCAAATACTGAAATATGCAAAATGATTTTTACAGAGCAATTTATGCAAACAAATTCAATTCTTTTTGGGCACAATTTCAAGCACAATAAACTTTACGATATGTGATTTTTCGAGGAATTTTAGAGCAACAATTAATCAATGGCAAATTTAAGAGCACAAACTAGGCAAAATATGCAAATTTTCACAAAATAATTAATCATTAATTAACCATCGATTACAAAAATATCCACAATGTGTTAAAATGTAGAGAATTAAGTGAGGAACAAAATGCCAATTTTTTATAATTATAATAATGTAATGTAGATGTCTAGAATGAAAGGGATAGATAGGGATGTTTCTGTAAATAAATAAGTAAATAAACATGCAGTGGGGGACCTAATTGAAATTACTAGTATCTAGGGGGAGGCGGATGCAAAATTTGCTAGTTGGTTACGTGCGATGATGATGGAGTCGAAGTGGAATGATCGGAGATAAGGTGCTATGTAGAGGAATGGAGGGGTGATAGGATCAAGGTGAAGATGGAGGATGGTACCTGGAGGTACGATGGGCTCGACAACGGTGCACGCCGGAGCAGAGCAACGATGCGAAGGGCCGAGCTGCAATAAGGTCTGCTGACCTCGGATCACACCGATGGAGGGGGCATACCGGACTGTCACTACCAGAGAAAGATCTCTTCAGGGTTGAACGACAGATGCTTTGGGCGAGGGTGGTGATGGCCTTTAAATAGGGTTGTGAGGGGTAGGCCGGAGATGGCAGTTCGCGGGAGGAGAGATTTGATGTGGAAGGCGGCGCAAGATATGCGGAGGAGGTTGGCCGCGAGAGACGTGGAGATGGTTGGTCGCGAGAGAGACATAGTTGGTTGGACGCGAGATTTGCGGTGGAATCGCGGGGGCGATGGCGCCAGAATGGGGGAGGCACTGGGAGGTTGAAGGCGACCCCTGGGTCGTCCGATCGGGCAATGATCGGATGGCCCAGAATGGGCCACGTGGTGCGAGATCGGAGGAGAGGGGGTGGCACGAGCTGGGCGCGTGCCTGGGAGGCACGTGCCTTGTACATGCGTTGGCTTTTTATTTTTAGTTTATTTTATTATTATAATATTTTTTAACAACGAGTTAATAATTAAGCCAAAATGACTGACACGTGGCGTCCCCAGGGACTGCCACGTGTCAGCACCAAAAATTTAAAAAATAAAGATTTTGTATTATGCAAAATAAAAAGCAAACGACCTCGGATCGAAAAAGTTTCTTCATGGAAATTGCTCGTCTCGATGATATCTACAACTTTCATTAAGACATCAAAAATAAAATCGATCAAATGCACAAAGTGATATTTTTGGGGTATGCCATGTACAAGAATACCTTGATTGTTTGGTTTTGTATTTTTTATCATTTTTAAACCAGATAAAAATTCGGAAAAAAATATGGTAAAATCAAAGATAAATATTTACACATTAATCTAATTTTTTTAGTTTTTTATAAAATAAAGTATGTACATAAAATATTAGGTCAAAAATCGTTAAAATACAAAATGTATGAAAGAAGCCCAAAACCCAACTTTCACATATGAGCTCCGATTCACTTGAACATTGTCTTATTTTGAAGGTAATTGAATGTATATTAGTTCAAAAGTGAGTAGGATTAAAACGGACGCTAAATGAGGAAGATATGAGGTTTTTAGTCTGAAAATCCTGAAACTAGGGTTTGGGTTTTCGATCCATTCATTTGGGTTAGTGATTTTTTTTGTATTTTCCATTTTTTCTTGATAGTGATATGTACAAAATGGAGGAGGTTTTGGGTCATTCGAAGTTACCATGAATGAGTTAAAAATCGGGGAAGTTAGGCTATTTATAGGTCTATTTTGGCTTGGATTTTTGGCTTCTTATTTTGTGCATAAATAATGTATAAAATGCAATTTTTATGAAAACATGCATGAATGCTAGTTATGCATAATAGATGCCGAAATGCTGTTGATTTTGAGGGATTTGAGCTTAATAAATGAGATTTAGAGTGATGAATCCGAGATTGATCAGTTACAGACTATGGGATGACACGATCCAACAACGAAGGGAGATGCACAATTGTGCAGTTCAGATGAGAACCATCAGGATAAATCAGACGACTCCAAATGGAGGTGGGCGGAATTGAAGAGGCGACCCGTATGCTGCTCCTAAGAGCGCTACGTGGCCTAATGAAAAAAAGGGAATAGAATTACAAAGAAAATATAAAAGAAATATTTATAAGCCTCAACTAAAAAAATGCAAATCACGAAACTTGTATATCTTGATGAGATCTACAAGTTTCATGTTGTACAAAAACACAAAATAAGTCATTTATATAAACCAACTTTTGGAAAATATTTTTAGGTAATTAAAAACACTTCGTTTAAATCTTTTGTTGTTTTTTGTATTTTTAATTCCTATTTTTATATCAAAAATATATATACAATTATTATCCACTTCTTGGGGCTTTTAATAAATCTAAAGATATAAGAATTAAGTACAAATTTGGGTTAAGTATTTACAGTAATTAGGGTTAATTATGTATAAGAGACAATATATTAATAAAAAGCTATCTTTTTTTGAATTGTTTAAGATAGGATAATAATACATAATATGATTAATTGCATATTCATTATAGTTGATTGTGAAGAATCACCAAATCAGAGGCACAAATAAACCCCAAGTTCCTGACTACAACCATTCCTCGCTTATTATCATTCTCATGGATGACTAGAACTCACTAGAAATGGAGGAGATGACCAAATATGGAAGAAGAAGAAGGCTCTAAGAGTTTTATGGACAAATGGGGATGAAATTTTGAATGAAACAAATGGCACACAAAATGAGGTGAAATTGGTGGGAGAAGGATCGAACATTTATCTATAATCCATGGATGCTAATCGCACGAAAAAATTTAAGGAAATGGATGAGATATTAGGGTGCGGAAATTGGGCGAAGAATGCATGTTATCGTGTTAGCAGGGTTGGAAAGTGGAGGAAGACAAAATAGATTAAATGACAAAATAGATATATTAAATAGAAATAAATTGAAAAAATTAGCAAATGGCTTTAACTTTAAAAGTTGATTAAAATGAAAAATGTAAATAATTTTATATATTATTTTGAATGTCTTTTTTAATAAATTAAATAAATTAATTTAGAAGGTTAACTGATTTAAATACAAGTGTTACATGTTCAAATTGGCTATATATAATGTATACATAAGTTTAATTAATTTTTTTTTTTCAAAAATACATATTATTTAATATTTTATTTATACAATAAAATATGTGTATTAAATATATTTTGATTTTATTTTTATGAATTTATTTAGTGGGATAAATAAATATGCATAAGTATTATAGGTATATTGTACCTATGTAATAAATATATTCAACCTTTGTTATTTTTAATATTATTAATTTTAGTTGATTTTTATATAAATAAAAAAATATTTAAACTACAATATATTCTAGAATATAAAGAAATGAATAACTAAGTAAATAAATAGTTACGATATACACATACATATACAATAATAATACCCCAAAAGGCAAACTTTTACATCTTAACTCCAAATTTTATGAGTCCACTTTCATTTTAAAATATATTTCATTTTAAATATAATAATTTTGCGATTTCTTCATTTTATGATCATATGTAGTTGTTATTGATCTTTTAATTATTGTTTTATGTCTTTTTCAAAGTGTTGTCTCTTTTATTATGTACATGGATTCTTTTTGCCAAGATATTTATTATAGAAAACACATTTATATGTACATGTTTCATGAAGAAAAAATTTATTTGTGATTTGTTCAATTATAAATAAAATAGTACAAGATATGTGCAAATTAAATATAATGACTGTGTACAATATGATCGAGTTTCTGAGATTTTATAAGTTATTTACCCAATCTTCTCCTACTGTATTCCTTGTCGACCATATCAATGATTACCTGGTCTTGTAGTTTTGGATTGATATATATATATATATATATATATCACGTATATACAACCTTATTTACTTCTTTTGCTCTCTTCTTTATTCGTTTTCGTTTATACAAATAAGTCCCTTTATTCCAAACCCCTGCAGCTCAGGGACCGCTAAATATACAATGTTAACAAATGATGTTAGTCTGTTAAATAATGGGAATTAGTTGTTATTTATGTGTGTTTTACTAAGGATTTTAAGCCAGAATGAATGAATAAATATGATGAATTAGTGATTCATTATTCTCCTATACTTTACCATTGCTAGTCCCATAGAAAATACTTAGTGTAAGAACAAATGAAAAACAAAAAACAAGAAAAGGAAAAGAAAAGAACTTAGAACAATTTTGATTTTTAAATTATTCTTCATAAAATTAAGGTATGCTTGTCAGACAGACCTTTGGTTTATTAGTTCGTCGGAACCTTATTGGGAATATGATTTAAGACTCAACCACCCTTAAGTTCCACAATCCTCGATTCAATTCACCTTAACTGTCAGGTCAGAATAAGTATTCAAACACAAGCTCTTATTACTATGAATATTACTTCTACTGTGATAGTAAAATAGTAACTGCTCACATATGAAATGACAAAGAACATCCTTCTCTAGCAAGGTGACCCTAATTCCCTAGTCTAACCACTCCATCCTCAATGAGCGGGGTATTCCCTTCTAAGTTCAAGTTCAACCAACCAAAGAAGAGGATGTAAATAAGAGAATGGATTGGGACCAATGTAGCCACATATTCTTTGGAGCTTGGCTATTGTGGCCAAGTCTCCAGTTGCAAGCTTCCTTACAGACTTTGGAGTTGAAACATATGCCTTGCTCATTGTTGAATTTCTCCGATGGGAATGAATTTTTATTTGCTTTTTGTCCCTGTCTAATTTTTTTGGAGACTTTATTTCATCCTTTTGACATACATAATTACAACATTTACATAAGGAGTTTTCCTTCTTGGACTAGTAGACTATTCATCTTTTAAAGCTTTAATGCAACCTACAACATCATGTCTCTAGATGTCGGCACCAGCAGACTAAGTTGGGGGGCACTGGCCTCCTATTGGGAAATGTATGTTTCCATTCATGTGCATCTCAAGCTAGCAAATTCTGCTTCTCACCATCTCAAATGTATTGAGCTATGTGCAAATTGTATGTCCAAGATTGCCACTGACTAACAGAATTATGTGTGTGTCTTGAAAACTTATACTTGGGCCAATCAAGATGACATATGAACATAGTCTTATGGACTTAAAGAACTAAGTCGCTCGACCCCTACAAGTCTCAACTCAAGTTCCTATAATGTTCCTCTGAAATTAAGTTAATTAAGGTCATAATCGAGAATCCATTCTTTCGACTTAATTCCAGACTAGTTCAAATATGAACATAATTATGAAAAATGCAAATGCAAATTTTTTTATTGAAGTGTTTTTTCTAGTTTAAACATTTTATGTGGGTTTTAAAGAGATTTGCAAATTTTTATGAGTTCTACAATTTTTAAATTTTTAGGTATTTTTAAAAGAGTTGGAGAATTGAAAGTATTTACAAGATTATTAAGGATTATGTACACATTCAAAATGGATTTTACAGGGAAGTATATACAAGAATTTTACAAGTTTTATACAAGATGTTATTACAAAAGAATTTCATATAAAAGTTTTATATATAACTTTTACAAAAGAATTTCATTGAGAAGTTTTAAATACGTCTTTTGAAAAACAATTTTATTACACCATTAAAAAATAATTACGGGTTTTATATACACGAATTTATATACATGTTTGGAAAATAATTTTACAAAACAAGTTTACAAAAGATTTTTACAAGTTATTTTATAAAAACCTTTCAAAATAATTTACATAAGTTTTACAGACTTTTTACAAACACTTTTTACAAATCATTTAAAAACTATTTTACAAATAATGTACAAATCAATTTTTCAAAACATGTTTATTTTCAAATATTTTACAAAATAATTTTGTATAAAAATAGTTTTATGAAATATTCTAAAACAAATTGATTTTACAAACATTTTACAATAGTCTTTACAAAACTAATTTTACAAAGGTATTACAACAGTTTTTACAAATAATTTTCAAAATGTTTACAAAACAATTTTCATCAGAACTTTTGAAATACTTTATAAATCATTTTACTAAATATTTTTATTTCAGTTTTATAAATATGAGCCATATTACTAAAACACAATAAGATATGAGTTATGGCTTCGTTGGATCGGACTTTAGACAGGAGGTCTCATTGTTTAAAGACAAGCTATTACAAATACGCTTCAAGAGGTAATCCTATTACACATTGGTGATCATGATGAAATGATTTGAGAAAGGTTTTCATGTCATGTGGTTTTGTCTTTGTTAAAAAAATAGATAATTTCCGCTGCCCCTTTCAACTAATATGACTAGTTATTCTTGATTGCATCTAATGCGATCTTCACGTTTCTATGATGCACGAAGGCCTAAACCCTAGCCTTCACATATGTTTGGAAAATATTTAATCTATTATCCATAGGCTTCCTCCATCTTTTTCCTACAATAGAGGTTTGCATCATTCTTGATCCAGTAAAATTTGATGCTTTTAATCCAATTGGAGATAGAATGTACATACATTCCTAATGATCTAAGTTATCTCGACCTACAGAACATGTATTAAGAAGATATTTTGGTGCTAACTTTTTGGGTCCATGGTGCTTAGACTTTTTCTCTATAATTTGGTTAAGTAACATGTTACAAGATAGTGAATTAACAGTAAATTCTATGTCATTTTATCATGGCAATTTCTTTTAGATACAAGTAGTTTGTCTAAATTCTTTTTGCCTTAAGTAAACCTAGCAAGGTTGTTTACAATCTTAGCACGCTCAACTACTAATTTCCTTTTCGGGAAAGATAATAATTTCTTTCATGTGAGACGATTATTTAATAAAAATTTCTTTTTCACAGATTACTTATTTATCTTTATAATTTTAATTTTATTCTCTATTTTAATCTTTTCTAAAGATTCAAAAACATCATGAAAAACATCTAAAGGTTAATTATAATTTTCATGAGTTGCTTCATCTTCCAAAATAATTAATCGGGAGCATGTTGATACTTCATTACTTGAGTTCTAGTCATAGTCACTTTAATCTGAATCACTCGATGTCATCTATAATGTGTTATTATTCTTGAACTTCTTGGGTCGCTCCTTGTTTGCCTTATCTTTCTTCAATAGGGGACAATCCCTTTTTGGATGTCCCTTCTTCTTGCACTCATAGCATGTAGGCGCATCTTTATTTTCTTCTCTTTTTGATGCATCTTTATTGTCTTTTCTTTTTAACTTAAGTTTTGTTTTGATTCCATGAACTTCTTGAACTTTCTAGCAAGTAGACTAATATATTTATCATTAATTATTCAATAGATTAGTCTTAGATACTTACCAGAAGGAGAGTAATTTCTTTTATTCCTCCTTAATCGACTTTTTATTCTTCTTCTCGACGTTATAGGACATCTGATTTTCTATGAGGTCATCCATCTTAATGACTTCCACAACATTTGCTTCTTCTATTGAAGTCAAACTTTTGTTCCCATTCACTCAAAAATGAATAAACAACTTTATTTTCAAGTTCTCCTTTGATTAAGTTCTTTGTAGAGCCATCAAATTGTTTACAATGGTAGATATGGTTTCTCCTTACTTCATCTCAAAATTCTAATATTTCCCTAGTTAGAATCATAAAACTTTGGAACTCTTCACTTTCTGTGCACATTCATACATGATGTGGAGTGTCTTCCAATTCTTTTGAACAGTCTAGGACAAAGAAACCCAATTATACTTGTTGGTGGAAAGAGCACAATATTGTGCATTCATGGCATTGGCATTCATATCCACTTCTTTGTTTTCTACATTAATAAATTCATATACACCTTTCTTTAGTGTCGGGTTCATGAAGGTTGTCTTCGTGCATGCCCATAATTTGTAATTTCAGATGACATGCAAATTTTCATGCGATTAACTAATGAATCTCCATTTCATCACCTTTATTATTTCATTTTATCCTTAAATACCTATCTAAATGCATGTATATATCATTAATTTATGAAAATAGACAACCAATAATTCACAATTATTATTATATAGATACTATATAAAGAACTGTACGCAATATTGTATTTGTGCCTAAATAAAGTAATAATGAAAAGAAAAAGAATGAGGTGTCAAAGACATTGAGTGACCCTATCCTCCGAGATGTAGTCATAATGATGACTTGGTCGATAAGGAATAAGGAAGCGGAGATAGGGCAGCCAATTGTAAATTGAATACACTCAAAAACCCTAATTTTATTGGTCAATAATTACATATTGTGACTTTTATTTTCTTATTTCTATTACTCAAATAAATAAACTTTGAGCATCAATATTGTACATAAAATAAAAAGAAAAATACAAAATATATTTCACTAAAAAATAATGCATAAAGTGATCGAGACACATAAAATAAAACCGTAAAGAAAACTTTGCAGACATGTATCTTCTCCATACAGATTCAAAATTAATGTTATTTAATTAAGTTGGTTTCATTCAATTTGGAGTTAAGATGCCAAAGTTAGGTTTTGGACCCCTATTATGGAATATACTTGTATACTATATTCAATATAATTATTATATATATTTTTCACTTTCTTATATTTGTATAAAATAACAAATATTATTTAAAACACATGTCAAATATTAAAAATAAATAAATAAAACTAAATAAAATAAATAATGTACTTAAATATATAGATGAAGTATACTTAAATATACTTATCAGACATATGTATATAATTAATTAAGTATATAAATAAACAAGAAAAAATACAACTAAAATAGCTTAATATGTAAGTACATAACTAACATATATAAAATAGCTACATATAGTAATAAAATATAAAATAAAAAAATATAAATAAAATATTGAATATACATGTATAATTACGATCATATATATACATACATACAAATATAAACATACCATTATTTGACTTATAAAAATAATAAAAAATAAGAATTACATACTATATTAAATTACATACTTTTTTTAGGTTTTCATAAAAAAATAATAAAGTAATTTATTAGTTTTAATTGAATTTACAATTTTCCCCCATTAATTTTCCTTGTTCGTCCTTGTGGAGCAAACTTGGCCGTTCGTTTGTTGACCGGTGGGTCAATTACCCCCTTTGTACCTCCACCTTCTGTCAGAACTTCTGGCACCCGCCTCTTTGCTGATATTCAAGCATCCACCTCTCCTACATATCCCTTGATACCTGCTCTACTCCATAGACCCTTCATCCTTGACCCTCGCCCATGAGAGAATCTCCACTTTCCACCTCCGATCCTCCCACCATCTTTCCATTCTTTTTGCCGGAATTCACCCTAAAAATATACCCCTCCAACCTTCTTTCTCTTTTTGATCTCTCTTCAACCATTGTAACCTGATGGACTTCTTCGTCGAGTCCCTGGTAATATCAGGAAGAACTCCGATCCTTCGTGGCATGGATATGGTATTGTAGGGTCAAATCCAAGTTCACAAAACCTTCCCTCCAGCAAGCTTCACTTGCTATGAGCTCCATATCTTGTTTAGCTACTAGGTTAGTTTCTTTCCTTTGCTTTTAGTTCCAGCAAGCTAGTTTAGGTTTTAATTCTGTCATTTAGTAATTCCAATAGCATAATTTTGAAAACTAAAATCATTGGAGCCTTCGGCCATGGCGTCAAATTTATCGTATCCTCACATCATTCGGACCCCTATCGCCGTCATTTTCTTTCCCATAACCTTATACTAATAGCCCCCTATTTCCACCTCGATTCTTGCACTGAGTCGAGTCAGCGAAGGTTCCTCCGTCGCCTTCACCGAGCTCTCATCGCCCTGCTCATCCCTTGCTTCTACAACTTCAATAGATAGTTGAGTAGGTATCCGTCAACCTCCTTAATATTTTGGTCTAGATCCACAACTAGGAAGCCACTTGGAGCACCATGCAAAAGTAGGAACAAGATCTCCACGTCAAATGAGTTGGGGCTCTTCCAGTAAGCCCCAAACATCATGAATATGTTTGCGAGATACACAATCCCTTCAGGAAGAAGAGGAGCATCTTCGAGAAGGAGGAGGAGGCGGAGTTGACCAGAACCAATGATTCACACTCGTCAATGACAAGTTCTTCACTAGTTCCTGTGGCTGTCCTCCCTGTCATTCTATCCAATGCATGACCCAGATCTAATCTGGAACGTTGAGATTATTTTAAGTGAAGTCCATCTAGAGCCATAGGATTGGTTACGTGGATCGTCCTTCGCTCTCTGATAGCAAGCATTTTATGAGGTAAATTATTGAGTAAGCACTATATTTTTAAAATTTTGATATTCAGTCCTGCAAATATTTAATTTCATTCAAAAAGTTGTGTTAATATTGTACACGACCCCCTGCACTTGTTGAATATTACATATAGGTACTATGTCATGTCGACTCACGTGTAGCCCTACGAGAGTTGGACTCTTTACATGTAGATACTTCTGGGTTTGGATATTTAGGATTTGAATTAAAATTTCCACTAAACGTTCAAATTTTAAGGGTATTTTGCATGTCACCCCTGGACTTTATATTTTATTGCACTTATACCCTTGTCAGGCATGTATAATGTATTTGATGCATTTTATTTTGGATTAAATAGCTCTCTTTTTCTATAAATTATGCAAAAATCACTGGAGATTCTTTGAATGATGCATAAACATGCCTTTATTTTTATTTGAAATTTCATTGCATTTTACATTTTTAAAAATCATCCTTGTGCTATTTATTTCCTATTTATAAACAAAAATATAAAAAATTAGAAAATTGCTTTTCAAAATCCCAAAAAAATGTATATCATATGTTATTATATAATATAGATAAAGAGAAAAAATCACAAAAAATAGCAAAAGAAAACCCTAAAATGTGAAAACCCTCTCTAACACTAAAATATAATAAAATATTTTCAAAAAACATAATAATAGCTTTCTACTATATATATTACTATATAGTAAAATTTTTCTTGATGCCTATTTTATATTTTTAATTCTCAAAACACCTCGGTTTATTTATTAACTCCCTAATTTGGAGTGTTTTGAATGTCAAAAATACTAAAACTTCACAACAATTCTCTTAAAAATCACAAAATAGATAAATATTTAAAAAACACAAAATTATTGTATTTTATAATTTTTAAATATAGATATTTATACATATAATACAGTATATTATACTTATATACATATATATAGTTATATATAGTTAATATTAATATCAATTAGCATAAATACTTGAAAAACATTAATTCATTGAAAAAAGGATAGTTACCAATTGTATTTATTGAAATTTTATATTTTTATATAAATGTACTATATATGACTTTATATTATATATATACATATGGGAAAAGGGAGCCTACACCCAGGGTTGTAGGTAACTACCTACACCCAGCTCATTTTTTCATTATTTTTTGATTTTTTTTTCAAATGAAACTTTTGAGGAATTAGATCACTATATATCACCATGGTGTCATTCAAAATTCAACTTAATTTGAGACTCCTATCATCTTCATCAAGACCGTCAAATTTTAACGGTATCAGAATTGCTGAAAATTGTTGAATATGGTACCTTTTAGATGAACATGTTTGGAATGTTTGTTTTGCATGAAACATGAAACACATATTCCTCTAAATATATTAAGAAAACCCCCCTATGGTTTCATTCGAAAAAGCTCAAAAATCATGATAAAGAAGGCTGGGTGTAGGTAGTTAGTTACCTACACCACTTGGTGTAGGCTCCTAGCTCCCCATATACATATATATATATATATACACTATTAATTATATAATTTAAATAAAAAGAAATAAAACAACAGAAAAATATAAAAAATAAAATAAAATATATATATAATTAAAAATCATAAAAACCAAATATCATTAAAAAACCACAAAAATTCAAAACCCCAAAAATCCATAAATATATGTTGTTGTTTCTTCTTTGTATACAATGATTATTGGCCTATTGTCGTCGCTCTCTATGGTTTGACACCCTGAATACTTGTACATTATACAAATTTCTATATGAGTTATAATAAATTTTGACCTGCTCCATATTTCATTGTTTTATTATTTTACGGTATTTGATTGTTTATTTTCTCGTCAGTTGTGAGCAGTCACCTATACGATTCTGCAGGTCACATCTTGTGTAGACTGCATTAGACAGTCGTTGGCTTGACGGTACATCAAATGACACCGTTGCTCGGGTGCAACACCTAGGATAGGTTTATTGCACATTATTATATGCGCATTTATGTCTCTTTTATTTCATTATATAATTAATTGTTTGAGTTGCTTCTGACATATCTCATTGTTGAAATTCTTGTGAGGGATCGTGTGGTGACCACTTCTTAGGAAGTCGGCACACCCATGCTACGAGGATATCATCCCTTTCTACGTATGCTAATTGGAGAGAGCAAGAGAGAGAGATAGAGAGAGGAAGAAGAACATGGATTTTAGCTTAGGGTTTTTCATTTTATATTGTAAGAGAGTGTTTATTTTAGTTTTCATATTAATTGTAATAATTTATTACTTGTACATGTTTGGGACACTTTACTCTACGAGGTCCACATCCTGGGTGCTTGTTTACATCGGGGCAACATCAGGTTTTCATTGTTTTGTCACCTTTATTTTTATTTATTTCTCACGTTTTGATCTTTCTACCATTTGTTTCTTTATTTTTTGTGATTGACCCCAAGATTTTTAGGAACTACTTGGTCGAGAAAATTAGGTCCAAACACCTAATATCTGCATGCTCCGATAGAATTATGTTTGGACATTGCTCAAATTAAGTTGTCGAATACTTGGGATTGAAATCGAGCGTTGTGAGAGGCTCTATACAACGCTAGAAGGACCCGTTGCGTCGAAAGTCTCCAAGATCGAACAATTAGGTTTATAGTCTAGGTATTTATTGTTAGCAATGTGAGCCCGAGGCGAACCATTCTTACAATAAATATTATTGTAATAAATTATTTATCAATAACAGTTATTGATTATGTTTCACTCCCTTTCTGAGATTGATTGAATGAATGCACTATAAGGTCCCTCCGTACAATAAGGGTTATGTACCATGGACAACTTGATAATCATACAGCTGTTGATTCATTGATTTAATCGTAGAGGCTGATGCTTGGATGAATATCTAAGGAGTTAGTTAGAGGAATCATCAAGCATCATCAAATGATTATCAAGTGATGATCTCCAACCCGAGTAGGAGATATCAATCCTTTATCATTAGGTTGATATCTGATCGACCTCTTGATGGAGGTCCTCTACATGGGAATAGTGATTCAGAGGTATCAGGTTAGTTAAGTCAACGGGTTGACTTAACGAGATCGAGATAACCAAAGATCTATGTTGAATACTGTCACATCATAGGCACACATCCTCTGACCAGAGACAGATGTGTTGCTATATGTCTGAGTGTGTACATTTGGCAGACCAATAGGTTGATGACCTAACCAAGGTCTATACACTGGCGAGCTGGTGTGCATCTAAGGACTGAAGGATATGGGAAAATCCTCAAGCGCATCACGAATGCGTGATGATCGCATCGAATGCGATCGGGAGTGACTAGTCGCACTAGTTGCTCGATGCAGTAGAAATTAAAATTTTCTACGTGACGAAACCATACGATCCAAGAACATTTCTCAGATCGTTTCATCTAAACCACAAAAAAGTAATAAGATTACCTCTAGATGCGTGGTTGCGATCGAGTCTCTAAACAATGAGACCATTTGTCTCAAGTCCGATCCGACGGAGGAGATGCTTGCGAGCGCGGGGATGAATCATGTGCTCCTCACAATCCATGTTGATGATCCAAGACACAGATCTCTTGATCTCGACAAACGAGATTTGACGTCTTCCTCACGAGAAAGGCAAGCCAAAGTAGTCAGAGATCCACGAGCAAACGATTTGGCAGCATAACGACGACATTGTGGCAATGGAGGTTCTCTCTATGGCATCGATGGTGGACGACCACATGAGAAATAGAGAGAATGGGTGTGTAGAGAGAAAGAGAGAGAGCATTCATTGATGTCGAGTGTCTGGAAGAACCAGGGGTGCCTCTTCTTATATAGGGTTTTGGGAGTCCATGGATACCAATCCATGGACAACACACAATCAACGGATGAGATTGATTGTATCCCTTTCAACGGCTAGGATTGTTGTTGGTAAAACACAACAAGTGATTTAATTTGAATTAATTTATATTGATAAATCAACATAATTAATTCCAATTTAAATCACATTTGACTAGAGAAGAGATAATGAGAAGACTGAACCAATCCCCTAAAATAAGGGGACGGCTAACATCATCTCATGAGATCTCAATATCTCATGAGATCTCATTATCTCATGAGATCTCATTATCTCTTGATTATATCATGATCTCTTGTCGATAGTATTTTCACCAAAAAATGATTCCAAATTATCTTATAGAAAATATCAACCATGCCATTGAAATTATGTGAATCTCATTCACAACACAAAACTAAATGTAATTATATTTTCAATTAATCATTCAATGTGAATCCCATTCAAATTAACAATTAATCAACAACTATAAAACACAATATGGCTCTCTCTTATATATTATAAATCACATTTACAATATATATGATTAATATGGATAGTGTTATCCATATTATTCATATCCATGATAATTAAATCACAATTAATAATCTTGAATCTCTTTTCTCATGTGTCCAAATAACATGAATCACATTCACATTATTCATATCTTTAATAATTAAATCACATTTAATTATCTAATATAACTCTCCTTATAATATGAATCAAATTTATATTATCCATGATAATTAAATCACATTCAATTATAAATATTCTCGATGATTGGATACATATATCGGTAATGAAATTATCCATGAACTCTTTCATGGATAATGTGCTTTCTCTGTGGATACTTGAAGATAAGGACAGGGCGATTGTATTGTTCCACATATAGTGACTTGGATATTGAGATCACATCTCAAATCCAGATCCCGGGCCTCCCATCGATGCTTGATTAAATCAAGACCGCAAATCTAATCTTCTCATTGCATCTAAATCACATTCAGATCAATGTCTAACATTTGGATCAAAATCAGATTACTTATTTACTGAGAGGAGTCACTAAAATCCAGACCCGTTTCATCACTCCCTAGGAATGGAAGCGTCATGGTTATACAATCGTTTATGATCACATCACTCTCAGGTATTCCCAATACCTGTACATCCTGCATACTGGAAGACTCAGAATAAACCCGAAGTATTAGATCAACTTTATACTGTCTACTTCAGGGTTTTATCAATAAGTTTTTCTCATTTGATCATTGGGAGTTTGTATCGATCATATGCTTTGCAAAAGCATATATCATGCATAGGTCTTGATCATATACTTTCCAACAGTATATATCAAACCTACAAATTCAGTCAAGCTTCCAAAGCGAGACAGCCGTGCGCATGGAATTTGATTCTTCCAAATATCTCATGAGTGAGCACATGTCTTCCAGTTCAGTAATGAACCTGTATGATCCCTTTGAGAGATCGTATTACTCATTTGCCCTTGCATGCACACCAGTGCGCCGGTGTATAGACCTTGGTTAGGTCATCAACATATTGGTCTGCCAAATGTACATACTCAGACATATAGTAACACATCTGTCTCTGGTCAGAGGATGCGTGCCAGTATAGTGGCAGCATACGATATAGGACTTTGGTTATATCGATCTTGTCAAGTCAACACTTTGACCTAACTAATCTGACACCTTTAAATCCCTATTCCCATGAAGAGGACCTGCATCAAGAGGTCGATCAGATATCAGCCTATGTGAGAAAGGATTGCCTTCTCCTACTCAGGCTGGAGATCACATCTTAACAATCATTTAACGGTGCTTGATGAGTCCTCAATCTAACCCTTTAGATATTCATCCAAGCACCAACCTCTTTGATTCAATTATTAAATCAATAGTTGTATGATTATAAAGATGGCCATGGTACATAACCCTAATTGTGCTAAGAGACCTATTATGCAAATTATTTATTCTTCATTTCAAATTAGGGAATGATACGTGCAATAACATTTATTGCATAATGGCTCGTCGCGGGCTCGCATGTCCAACAATCTCTCACTAGCCCAAAGATCCATTAATGGGCTAATCATTTAAACCCACACTCATGTGACACTAGGTAAGCTGATCAATCACTATGTTCCTACGAGACTACGCCAAGTCCTTTTAGGGCACTTACATATCCCCAGTAACAGTGCTCGCATCTAATGCGAATGTTGCGTCTTATGCAAAAAATAATTAATCTTGATAAAGCAGTTATAGTGTCCTTGACAATATAGAATAATAACTATCATAACCAGTATTTCCATAATCCTTATCAGAATTCCCTTATTCCTGGAGATCTCTATCTCTTAAGGTTTCCATAGTTAAGACCTTTTAGATCCCTATCTGTAAAGTCTTAAGTTTTTTATGATATGACTTTGAGATCACTATCTCTAAAATCTTGTCATCTATGAAGATTTTGTTATTACTGCAATCAAGTGTTTTCTCTCCATAGTAGGATTACCAACACTTTACTACTCCCACTGCATGGCAGATATCTGGCTTTTGTACACATCTAGCACACACTCAGCTTCTCGTAACTGATGCACAAGTGCAAGCAGTTCTAGCATTCACTTCCTCAACTCTTTGAGGTGTTGTCCCTTTAGATAGGTCAGTACCATATCTTAAGGGATGAAAGCTTTTCATGGAATTTACAAAAATGGAATATGTCCAAGATGTACTACAAATGTGATGGTCCCAATATCCTCTTCTCTTTGCTTCTGAACAACTTCAGAACTAAGATCCAAGAGGTATCCTTGAAATCATATTTCAAGATATGGGATAGCCAGTCTATAAACCACTTATTATCATCCTTATATCATTCCAAATGATTAGGATATTATCTACATTTAGCAAGATGAACACAATGGCACTCCCACTAAACTTTACATGGTTCATCAAGATTTTATCTGAAATCATAACATTTATAATTTCATCAAATCTTATGTTCCAACTACAAGAAGCTTATTTGAGTCCATATATGAATTTCTTTAGCTTGCACACTTTGCTTTCCTCAACCATGAACCCCTGGGGCTACTTCATGTGAATATCCTTAGAGAGGCATTCATAGAGGAACGTAATCTTGACTTTCATCTTGAAGATGTCAAAGCCAAGTTGTGTAGCTACAGTTAGCAATATTCTGATGGGTATAAGCATGGTTAATGAAGAGAAAGTCTCATCGCAAGTAAGGTCTTCTCTTCCGGTGTGTAGCTAATGGATACGAGCCGTGCTTTGAATGTCTCTACCTTCTCATTAGGTTCCCTTTCTCTTGAAGATCCATTTATACCTTATATATTTTACCCTAATAGGTGGATCCTCGAGGGTCCATATACAACACTTGTATATGATGTCTACCTTAGACTTTTATTGCTAACATCCATCTTTCCATGTCATGATCCTCAGGAGCTTCATCACATGAAGTCCGATCATTGTCATACTTAACTGACACATGGAATACATCCTCAAACTTATTTGAAGAGGTATTAGTGTTTCATCTTTAATAATCCTTTTAGTTTCCTATTTCAGGAGCCTCATTATCATCTCAAGATTAAATGAGTCCCTTTACTTCATTTTCATCTTGATTCTCAAGAGAGTCATCCTCTAAGAATCACATTCTCAGAGATGAGATCTTTTAAGAATCTCGGGGTTATAAAGTAGGTATCCAATACCATCCTTTATTTTCCTAATGAAGTAGAACTCTCTAATGCTCGATTCCAGCTTACTTGAATGGAATCTTATTAAGGATATATAATGTAGTCTCTACTACATATATACCAGAAAACTAAGAGGAAATTATGCTAAAAATTCATCCTTGATCAAATCATGTCACACATTATCTAATTGTATCTCCCTGCAACTCTATTAAGTTTAGGTGTGTTAGGAGGATTTAGATAGAAATGATATTCATATCTTCATAAGGTATTCTTTGAATTTTTCTAACAGGTACAAGCTACCTAGGTTAGATCAAATTCATTTCATCTTTCTTCAGAATTTGGTTCTAAATCAAAAATATGAAATCTTTGAACATTTCAAAGGTTTCTTAGGTGAAGAGAAGAAATCTCATAGCGTACCTATTCGTCAATAGATATCACATATCTATAATGTTTATTATGATATAGATGATCCACATACATCAATATGTATGAGATCTTGTATACCTTTACATCTTACACCTTTCCCAAAAGAAGGGTATATTGGACATATTACTTTAAATACAATATTCATAAGTATGTAAGATTTGAAATTTTAGACATTCTAAAGTTTCATATCTTACTAGTCCATTAATCTCATCAACAAACGTATGTCCAAAACTTGATGCCAGTTCATTGTCAAATGATCTTCATCCTCCTATTGATCTTTTAAGGTTCAATTTTCAGTATTAGAAATCTTAATGAATCATTCATTAATTTTCTAATTTTGTGGAGTCCACTAGATGTTAGATAACTATCTGAAATATTTCCATCATAACTCTTTATGACAGGTTTATTCCAAAATTCATGTTTATTTCCATCATTTAGAAACAAACAATGAGTGTATTCTAATATATAGGTCATAGAGACATTCTCTAAGACTAAGGACTCTCCCACTGAAAATATGAAGTCCATTTATCCAATAGAGATTGTTGCAACAATTGCATCAATATCCATGTCGATAACTATAAACCTTAAGATCAAATTTTTCTGTCTTCTAAAACATATGCAACAATTGCAAGTGTCATTAGAAGAATGAGATATAATTATTAGACTTTAATCTGATCTTATAAGAAAGTCAAACAGACATGATAGTCATACTATGAACACACCAACTTATTGCAGTATTGGCATTCATCCAATTCTTTGGATGTCATATGGAAGTCACAGAAGTAGGTCAACTCTTTGACTTTCCTTCTTACTCGGGTCTGACCCATGCTTCCACTGCGCTCCCCTCATCTATAAACAACCATTTCTTAAGACTAAGGATCACTTATGTTAAATTCAAAAGAATTCAATGTAAGAGCAATTCAACATTTATACATGCTTCATTAAATTCATACAATATTAATATTATGAAGCTTCAAGAATGAATAAAGTATAGATAGTAGAATGATGACACTCATAATGTCTACATCCATCTAGTCTCTTAAAACATTGGTTCAAGTAGGTATTCAAACATTTTGAACACATCATCTCTTTCGAGCTACCATTCTGCATAATTCAGAGAACCATGTCATTAATCATTAAATGTCTGGAGCACATATGTAAGCCAAAACATCTTCTTTATTTTTATAAGGATTAATTTGACAATTGCGATCATCATCATCATGTCACTTCCAAAGTACATTCAATGAGATCAAGACTGCAGAGACATACAAACCCTAAGGTTGTAGATCTATGGTGTATTTAATTGGCATTCCTCATTATTATGAGGAAACTTGCACATTGCAATCACATACAATATGTGGCCAACTGCAAGTACAATATCTGGATCATGAGTCCAATCCAATATATTTTACTAGTTATTATTGAGTATAACATTGAATGGGTTTAATGAAAGATTATCTTTAATATGAAATTTGCATAAGTGTATATATATACATAATTTTCTTTGATTTAGGAGTTTTTATATGAAAGTTGACTTGCCTTGTCAATAATGAAAGTCCATTCACTTAATCAATTTCAATGTAAGAGATATACTTACCATTATATCTCAATCAAGATCTGGGATCTCCTTCCTTATCTTTGTTACATCCCAATAATATGAGAACCTGTAACTCAGATAAAAAGAAGCAGGAACACATTTCGCCTTGCAAGTCCAACTTGCATTTCCCAATTCGGTCTTTAACACCCGGGCCCACCACCCCTAAGGTGATGTTGACCCGTCATTAATTTAACCAACCGTCAACATGCTTAATACTCGCTATACGCAATCCAATATCGCCCCAATAATACGAGGACCTGATATTGGGGTCACTACGTATACGGCCTTACTCTTTCAAGAAGCGAAGAGCCCGATCCGAATGGATTGTATGCAGGAGTTGTCACTTTGGACATACGTCTCCTACATACAATATTTGGCGACGGAACCCTTTGCCTTGATGGGAGACCATGGATGTCACTTATGTGATCCTCCATATCATATTCAAATCCAAATAATCATTATGAATCATATTCATTATGATTAATTCTTCCAAGGGAAATAACAACTCTATTCATAATAGAGTGTCTTAATTTTAATTGGATTCCAGTTAATCTAATCATATTAAATTAATGATCCAATTATTACCCAACAAACATTCTTAATTGTTACTTGAATTATGGTATTATCTCAAATACGTATTATTTCGAATTTTAATAATAGAAAATACATCATGATCTCTTAGGCATCATTCGTTCCCTTCCCGCTGTCATGGCCAGTACCGGCGGGAGTGGGACGGACCAAAACCGGCGCCACCCGCTACCCCAGCGATCCTCGACTAGACACCATATCCGCCTCGGGAAACAGTAATGCCGAGTCAATCACTTTGTACTTGAGATGATCATCGGTTTTTCAACCGAAATTATACCATATAATATTCATTAAAACTATTTTGATAATATGATAAGGAGATTTTCTAAACAAATCCCCAATCCGAATCAACAACAAGGTTTTGCATGTAAAAGTTATCCTACAACTATTGTAGGATAAACAAGAGTTTTCATGAAAACAATGTTTGTTGGAATGTGTATCAATCAACCAATTGGTGATCTAGATTTAATCTAATCTAATCATTCGTTTGTTGAGTCAATGTCATTTAAGGGAATAAATATTATTCTAATATTTCTCAAATATTATCAACAATTATTCCAGGAAATTAACTATTAATCTCGCAATTTTCATAAATGACAATCCGAGGTTTCATATAATGATGCAATTTCTAGCAATGACCCTCACTAACTAAAAATAGCATATCTCATTCATTTTAAATCAAAATTAAGCAAAATCATTTTCCAGAGATTGATAACTTGATTTAAAAACGAAATCATATGATAAACATGCATTTCGAAGTGTAATTAATATCTTAATTACGTCTTTAATCGCATCCCTGAAACAGTGGACATATGGTCAATAAAATGATCATATCTTGAACAAATGGAATCCAAATTACGCAAACTCAAATCCTACTATTTCCTTAATTAATGGGGAACATTATTCAATTTAAAAATTTCGTGTTTAATCATCTTACAGGGCTATATTTTATCACAAGACAGGGCTGCGAAAATTTAAATGCTAAAATTTTAACGAACCCAAACGAGCCCAAATTTTCGTAGGTTCATGGATCTAATCGAAAAACTTCGACAAGCTGTCTCTGATACCACTTGAATAATATGGAAAAATCCTCAAGCGCATCACGAATGCATGATGATCGCATCGAATGAAATCGGGAGCGACTAGTCGCACTAGTTGCTCGATGCAGCGGAAATTATAATTTTCTATGTGACGAAACCACATGATCCAAGAATACTTCTCAGATCGTTTCGTCTAAACCACAAACATTTAATAGGATTAACTCTTGAAGTGTGTCTACGATTGAGTCTCTAAACAAAGAGACCTCCTGTCTCAAGTCCGATACGACGGATGAGACGCTTGCGAGCGCGGGGATGAATCGCGTGCTCCTCGCAATCCATGTTGATGATCCAAGCCATGGATCTCCTAATCTCGACAAACGAGATACGACGTCTTCTTCACGAGCAAAGCACACCGAATTAGATGGAGATCCATGAGCAAACGATCGGGCAGCATAACGACGACGCTGCGGCGATGGAGGATCTCTCTAGGGTATCCATGGTGGACGACCACATGAGAAATAGAGAGAATGGGTATGTAGAGAGAAAGAGAGAGAGCATTCATTGATGTCGAGTGTCTGGAAGAGTAAGGGGTGCCTCTTTTTATATAGGATTTTTGGAGTCCATGGATCCCAATCCATGGACAACACACAATCAACGGATGAGATTGATTGAGTCCCTTTCAACAGCTAGTATTGTTGTTGGTAAAACACAACAACAAGTGATTTAATTTGAATTAATTTATATTGATAAATCAACATAATTAATTCCAATTTAAATCACATTTGACTAGAGAAGAGATGCTGAGAAGACTAATCCAATCCCCTAAAATAAGGGGACGGCTACCATCATCTCATGAGATCTCAATATCTCATGAGATCTCATCATGAGATCTCATTATCTCATGATTATATCATGATCTCTTATCGATGGTATTTTCATCAAAAAATGATTCCAAATTATCTTATGGAAATTATCAACCATGCCATTGAAATTATGTGAATCTCATTCACAACCCAAAACTAAATGTAATTATATTTTCAATTAACCATTCAAAGTGAATCCTATTCACATTAACAATTAATCAACAAATATAAAACACAATATGGCTCTCTCTTATATATTATACATCGCAATGGATAGTCTTATCCATATTGTTCATATATGTGATAATTAAATCACATTTAATCATCTTGAATATGTTTTCTCTTGTGCCCAAATAACATGAATCACATTCACATTATTCATATCTTTAATAATTAAATCACATTTAATTATCTCAGATAACTCGCCTTATAATATGAATCAAATTAATATTATCCACGATAGTTAAATCACATTTAATTATCAATTTTCTCGATGCATGGATACATATATCAAGAATGAAATTATCCATTAACTCTTTCAAGGACAATGCACTTTCTCCGCGGATACTTGGAGATAAGGACAGGGAGATTGTATTGTTCCACATATAGTGACTTGGATATTGAGATCACATCTCAAATCCAGATCTTTTGCCTCCCATAGATGCTTGATTAAATCAAGACCACAAATCTAATCTTCTCATTGCATATGAATCACATTCAGATCAATGTCCAACATTTGGATCAAGATCAGATTAATTCTCTACTAAGAGGAGTCACTAAAATCCAGACCTGTTTCGTCACTCCCTAGGAATGGAAGCATCATGGTTATACAATCGTTTATGATCACATCACCCTCAGATATACCCAACACCTGTACATCTTGCATGCTGGAAGACTTAGAATAAACCCGAAGTATTAGATCAACTTTATACTGTCTACTTCAGGGTTTTATCAGTAAGCTTTCTCATTTGATCATTGGGAGTTAGTATCGATCATATACTTTAGAAAGGCATAAATCATACCTACGTCTTGATCATATAATTTCCAAAAGTATATATCGAACCTACAAATTCAGTCAAGATTCCAAAGCGAGACAACCGTGCGCACGGAATTTGATTCTTCCCAATATCTCATGAGTGAGCTCATGTCTTCCGGTTAAGTAATGAACCTGTATGATCCCTTTGAGAGATCGTATTACTCATATGCCCTTGCATGCACACCAGCGTGTCGGTGTATAGACTTTGGTTAGGTCATCATTCTATTGGTTTCCCAAATTTACATTCTCAATATATAGTAACACATCTGTCTCCGGTCAGAGGATGTGTGACTGTATCGTGACAGCATACGATATAGGACTTTGGTTATCTCGATCTCGTCAAGTAACCTCTTTGACCTAACTAATATGACACCTCTGAATCCCTACTCCCATGTAGAGGACCTGCATCAAGAGGTCGGTCAGATATCAACCTATGTGAGAAAGGATTACCATCTTCTACTCAGGCTGGAGATCACATCTTAATAATCAATTGACGGTACTTGATGAGTCCTCAATCTAACCCTTTAGATATTAAATCAAGCACCAGCCTCTATGATTCAATTATTGAATCATCAACTGTATGATTATTAAGATGGCCAAGGTACATAACCCTAATTGTACTAAGAGACATATTATGCAAATTATTTATTCTTTATTTCAGATCAGGGAATGATATGTGCAATAACATTTATTGCATAGTGGCTCGCCGTGGTCTCGCATGTCCAACAAGGACATATGAGTAATACGATCTCAGGGATCATACATGTTCACTTGTGAACCGAGAGACATGAGCTCACTCATGAGGTATTGGGACTGATCAAATTCCATGCATGGTCGTCGTTCTTTGGAAGCATGACATGAATTTGAAGGTAAGATATATGCTTTGTGAAAGCATATGCTCTATAACAAATCACAATGACAAAGAATGAGAAACTTTGTGATCAAGCCCAGAAGATGACAGTGTAAAAGTGATCTATATCTTCAGAATGATCATAAGTCTTGCAGTATGCAGGATGTACAGGTGTTGGGAATACCTGAGGGTGATGTGATCATAAACGATTGCATACCATGATGATTCCATTCTGAGGGAGTGATGAAGCAGGTTTGGATTTTAGTGACTCCTCTCAGTAGAGAAGTGACCTAATCTTAGTCCATGTATTAGACATTGATCTGAATGAGATTTAGATGCAATGAGAAGATTAGATTTACGACCTTGATTTAATCAAGCATCTATGGGAGGTCCATGGGATCTGGATTTGAGATGTGATGTCAATATCCAAGTCACTATACGTGGAACAATACAATCACCATGTCCTTATCTCCAAGTATTTGAGGAGAAATCGCATTATTCTTGAAAGGGTTCAGGAATAATTCCATATGATCTAACCATTAAGAAATTGATAATTAAATGTGATTTAATTATCTTGATGTGGGTAGAAATTATCCAATATAATTAAATGTGATTTAATTATTATGGATAAGAATAATGTTAATAGCAATTTCTAATTATCCATAATATATAATAAATGTGATTTATAATATATTAGAGAGAGCTAATTATAAAATAATTTATATTTGCGGATTAATTATTAATGTGTATTGGATACACACTGTGTAACTAATTGAAAATATAAATTATATTTTGTTTTGAGTTGTGAATATGATTCACAAATTTCCAATGGCAAGATTGCAATATTCACAAAATTAATTATGAATTATTTTTGAAGAATCAATCACAACAAAAGTTGTTGGGATTAAATGAAGGAGAATTCCATGGAGATATGCAATCTCATGGAATCTCATGAGATTGCCTCCACATGGTGACATGTGGACGGCTACCAAGTCCTATATGGAATAGGTGGCCATCCACCTTGTTGAAATGGGAGATGTAATCTACATGTCAATTGCCTCCTTATTTGATTGGTTTAATTTTAGGATTGTTGTATATTTGATTTATCAAATATATTTGATCTAAATTAAATCATAAGTTATTGGTTTTTACCAACAATAATCTTGACCATTGGATTAGACATAAATCAATCTCATCCATTGATTTTATATGTCCCATGGATTGAGATCCATGATCCCAAAACCCTATAAATAGAGAGGCATATCATGCTCTCTAGGTTATGCATTTGAAGCATATCTCTCTCTCTTTCTTTATCTCCCACATGTCAACTCTCTCTCCCTCTCTCCTTGTTGGACGTCCACCAAACTCTAGAGGAGGAGGCCGTCAATGCCATAACCACCGCATCGCCGCTTCAACGTTCTTTGATTCTGCGTCTTTTTGGAGTACTACTCTCGTGAAGAAGACGGTCGATCTCATACGACGAGATCAGGAGTTCCCCGTGCTTGGATCAACTCGTTTGATTGCAAGGATCACGCGATTCATCACCGCGCTCGCAAGCTTCTTCTCCGACGATCGGACATGAGATAGGAGGTCTCTTTTCGTAGAGACTCGATCAACCACGCTTCAAGCGGTATTCATTTATACTTGTTATGGTTATAGATGAAACAATCCTAGAATCGTTCTTGGATCATGTGGTTTCATCGCCTGAAATTTTTTTAAATTCCTCTGCATAAAACAACTAGTACGACTAGTCATTCTTCGTCGTATTCGATACGGCGCTCACGCTTCCATGATGCGCTTGATGATTATTTCATATCCTTCAAGTGGTATCCGGGCCTTAGGTCGAAGGTTTTGGATACAATCCGCAAACCTAGGATGACTTGGGTTTGTTGAGGTCGCGAAAGATTTTGTCGCATTTGATTTTCGCACTTCTGTTTAGTGAATAAATTCGGCCCTGTTTAAAATGTTTAAACACGAATTAATCACTTGTTTTTTGTTCCCATTAAATAAGGAAACTATAGGATCTGAGTTTACGTAATTTGGATTCCGTTTGCTCGAGATATCGATGTTTTAATGAACATGTATTCACTGTTGCGGGAACTGCGAATATTAACATGATTATTGAGTTAATTACTGTTTTTATTGCCTCCAAATGCGTTAATTATCACTTAGGTTCTGTCCTAAATCAAATTAGCAATCTTTGAAAATTGATTTTGTCTAATTTGGATTTAAATTGATTGAGATATGTTAATTTTAGTAAGTAGGGGTCACTGCTGAAATTACAGTCCTAATCAAGAACCATGTGATTGTCAATTAATGAAATTAATTGTTAATTTCATGAAATTATTATGGAAAATAATTGAGAAATATTTAATTATGATCATTTACTTAATTGACTTGTCCTCAACCAATAAATTGATTAGATTTGATCTAGATCATAATTGGAAACACAATCATCAAACTTCTTGCTTGAATAGGATTGGGAATTTGTCTAGCAAATTTCCCTATAATCAAAAATGTTTTGATCATTACTATATGGTATAATTTCGGTTGAAGAACCGATGATCATCTCAAGTACAAAAGAGAAGAGTCTTCACGAGAGCAGAGAGCAAGTGATTGACTCGGCATTATTTTTTCCCGAGGCAGATATGGTGTCTAGTCGGGGATCATTGGGGTAGCGGGTCGCACCGATTGCGATTTGTCCCACTCCCGCCGATACTGACCATGACAACGGGTAGGGAACTAATGATGCCTGAGAGATCATGATGTATTTTTCTAATTATTAAAATTCGAATTAGTACGTACTTTGAGATAATACCATATATTCAAGTAAAATCAACTTTGTTAATTAAATTGGATTGATAATTAATTTAATATGATTAAGCTTATTATATCCAGATTAAAGACACTGTATTATGAATAGTGTTCTTATTTCCCTTGAAAGATTAAATTATATGAATATGATTTATAATAATTGATAAAAATTTGAATAAGAGGTGGAGGATCACATAAGTGACATCCATGGTCTCCTATCAAGGCGAATGGTTCCGTCGCCAGATATTGTATGTGGGAGACACCTGTCCGAAGTGACAGCTCCTTCAAACGATCCATTTGGATCGGGCTCTTCGCTTCTCGAAAGAGTAAGGACGTATGCGTAGTAACCCCAGTATCGCGTCCTCATATTATTGGGGCGATATTGGATTGCACATAGCGAGTTGTATTCCTATTGACGGTTGGTTCAATTAATGACCGATCAACATCACCTTTGGGGTGGTGGGCCCGGGTATTAAAGACCGAATTGGGAAATGCACGTTGGACTTGCAAGGAGGAATGTGCTCCCTCTTCTCTTTATTGGAGTCATAGGTTCTCATATTATTGGGATATGACAAAGATAAAGAGGAGATCCCAGTTCTTGCTTGAGATATAGCGGTAAGTATATCTCTTATTTTGAAAAGTGATTAAGAGAATAATATTTTAAAGTTGACAGAGCAAGAATAATTTGATTTAAAATGGCTTATCAAATATCATAAATGTGAATATATGATTATATGTTCTAATATAGTGCATTCATAATTTCAGAAAATGAAGTCCATGAACCCACTAAGCAGGCTTCTGGAGGTCACTCAGTTGTCCGGACCGAATTACTCGAATTGGATATGTAATTTGGACCTTGTTCTCTCGGCTGAGTGCATAAGTTGTGTGCTCTCAGAAGACAAGCATAAAAGCCCTAAAACGAAGGAAGAAAAAGCATACAGTGACAAGTATGATGAAGATCATGTCTTGGCTATATGCTATAGCCTGTGTTCTCTTTCCAATGTTCTTCAGAAACAACATGTGGAGATGAGCACATGCCAGAAAATAATGCAGAATCTGAAAGATATGTTTGGTGACATTAACCGCACCCAGCGATACAACGTTATGAACGAACTCGTTCGCTGCAAGATGCAGGAAGGAATGTCAGTCTGTGAACATGTACTCAAAATGTTTGGGTACTTGTCAGATCTGGAAATTCTTGGGGCAAGCATGGATGCAGACATGCAATCTGATTTCATTCTGTTGTCTTTGCACAAGTCTTTCAATAACTTTGTGGTTTCATTGCACATGAACAAACTGAAATTGACGAACGTTGGAATTCTTGCTGCATTAAAGTCTGTTGAAGACGTAATGAAGAAAGATGGTCCCGCTAGCAGTGCAAGGGTTGCACATGTCAGAGGGAAGCATGGTTGGAAGTAAGGTTCTCGGAAGGGTCTGACCCAGAAGAGAAAGAAGAAGGGACAAGGTGTTGGCTCATCTTCCAATGCATCCAAACTCATAACATCGAAGAAAATCCACGTCTGTCACCACTGCAAAAAGTCGGGGCACTGGAGGCGTAACTGCCCAGAATACCTAAAGGCGATCGACAAAGGTAAAGCCCCAACATGTATGAAATCTTACTTTTATCATTGAAACTTGTTTTCTCGTTGGACGAGAAGGAAGTTGGGTTGTTGATTCTGGTGCTTCTATTCATGTATGCAATTTGTTGCATTTGTTTCAGGAAACTAGAAATCTGGAAGAAGGGGAGATAGTCATCCAGAGGGGATCTGATGCAAGTGATGCAGCAGTCGCCGTCGGGACCTGTTGACTATCATTATCTAGTGGTAGAGTCCTAGTACTTAGAGAGTGTCTTTATGTACCTGAAGTCAGAAGGAATTTGATATCTGTATCTAAGCTAGTTAGAAGTGGATATTCATTCCTTTTCTGTAATAAATTAGTCATAAATCATTATGATAAATATATTGCGGATGGTATTTTGACTTCTGGTGGACTCCATGAATTGTGCATTAATGAGCATATCATGAATGTTACAACCACTAATAAAAACCCTAAAAGATCCAAGGAGAATAAAAATCATTCAAATATGATTTGGCATCAAAGGCTTGGTCATTTATCTGTTGATAGGATCAATAGATAGATAAAGGATGGACCATTGGATTTTCTACAGGATCAATCTTTACCTACCTGTGAACATTGTATTCGAGGTAAAATGACTGGGATTCCTTTCCGTAATAAGGTTACAAGATGCGAAGGTATCATTGACTTAATACATACCGATGTATGTGGTCCCTTCAGTACCTCGACTCGAAATGGATATCGATATTTTTTGATGTTTATTGATGACCATTCACGATACTGGTTTATTTTCCTATTACGTCATAAATTTGAAACCTTTGAAAAGTTCAAGGAATTCAAGGCTTTGGTTGAGAACCAAACCGATAGGAAGATTAAACGGATTTGATCTGATCGAGGTGGCGAGTACCTCTCAGATCAATTCAAGGATTACCTTAAAGAGAATGGAATTGTCTCTAATCTCACTCCTCGTAGAACTCCCCAACAAAATGGTGTTGCTGAAAGACGCAACAGGACCATCATGGATATGGTTTGTTCAATGATGAGCAAAGCACATTTACCACTATCTTTCTGGGGATATGCATTAGAGACTGCAATATATATCCTGAATAAGATTCCTAGCAAATCTGTACCTAAGGCTCCTCATGAGCCATGGTATGGAACCAAAACTAGTGTTAATTGCTTGAGGATTTGGGGTTGCAAGGTTCATGCAAAGAACGTGGACGCAAGCAAGCTAGAATCTCATACTCATGAGTGTTACATCATTGGGTATGTTGAAGATGGTATTGGATACCAGCTCTATGACCCTGAGACCCAAAAGGTTTTTGTCTCTAGAGATATGAAATTTCTATAGGATGATTCCCTTAAAGGTCAAGACCAAAATGAAGTAGAGGAAATCATTAAATCCCCTGAGGATTCTAAGCTTCCTAGACCAGAAACCGAATAGATAAATAAAGATGAAACACCCATACCTCTTCGAAGGAGTTCGAGGGTGGTTGCACCACTTGAAAGGTATGGATTCCATGTGTCAAGTGAAACTGACAAAGATCCTACTTCATTTGATGAAGCACTCGCGGATCATGACATGGATAGATGGATGCTAGCAATGAAGTCAGAAATTGACTCCATGCATAAGAATGGTGTATGGACCCGAGCGGATCCACATAAAGGAGTAAAACCCATTGGGTGTAAATTGATCTTCAAGAGAAAGAGGGGACCTGATGGGAAAGTAGAGACTTTCAAGGAACGACTCGTAGCCAATGGCTACACACAGAGAGAAGGCATCGACTACGATGAGACATTCTCTCCTGTGGCTATGCTCAAATCCATCAGGACACTGCTAACTATAACTGTATATATTGACTACGACATCTGGCAGATGGATGTCACGACATCTTTCCTCAATGGATACCTCGAGGAGGATATCTATATGGAGTAGCCCCATGGCTTTATAACTGAGGATGGCAAAGTATGCAAGCTGAAGAAATCCATCTATGGGCTCAAGCAAGCTTATCGTAGTTGGAACATCAGATTTGACGAAACCATAAAGAGTTATGATTTCGTGCAGAATCCTGATGAACCTTGTGTGTACAAGAAGCTTAGTGTGAGCACCATTATGTTCATCGTGCTTTACGTAGATGACATCCTTATCATTGGGAATGATACATGGATGATGACCAGTGTGAAGATTTTGCTATCCCATAGCTTTGAGATGAAAGATCTTGGAGAAGCCTCTTACATCTTGGGTCTGAAGTTTTTCAGAAACCGAGAGAAGAGGATATTGGGATTGTCACAACTTGGGTATACTAAGAAGATTCTTGAACGATTCCGTATGGATAGTTCCAAGAACGGATTCCTACCCTTAAGACAAGGTATCCACCTGTCTGAAGGAATGGCTCCTCAAGTTGTTGACGAAAAGAAAGCCATGGATGGATGCCCTTATGCATCAGCTGTAGGAAGCTTAATGTATACTATGATGTGTACAAGGTCAGATATTTGCCATGCAGTGGGAGTGGTAAGTCATTACCAATACTACTATGGAGAGCAATACTGGAATGCAGTAAAGAACATATTCAAATATCTAAGATGGACGTAAGATTACATCTTGGTCTATGGAGATGATGATCTCCAAGTCTTGGGATATACAAATTCTGACTTCCAATTGGATATTGATGATCGAAAGTCGACATCGGGGTTTGTATTCCTGTTGAACAGTGGTGCTATGAGCTGGAGAAGCAAGAAGTAGGACACTACAACTGATTCAACAACAGAAGCCGAGTACATTGCCGCATTGGATGCTGCAAAGGAGGCGGTATGCTTCGCAAGTTCATCTTGGGGCTTGGCGTAGATTCCTCTGATACTCCCATCGCGCTACTCTGCGATAACACGGGAGCCATTGCCTAGGATAAGGAACCCAGATGGAATCAGAAGATCAAGCACGTAGAAAGGAAATACCACATCATTCGGGAGATTGAAAAGCGTGGTGATCTCATCATCACCAAGGTGGCCTCTGTCAACAACGTTGCTGATCCTCTTACCAAACCTCTAGCACAGAAGTTTTTCGACCAGCATGTAATGAGTATGGGTTTAATGATTGTTCCTGTATGGTTCTGAGGGCTAGTGGGAGATTGTTAGCAAAGTGAGCCAGAGGCAAACCATTCCTACAATAAATGTTATTGTAATAAATGCTTTATCAATAAAACTTATTGATTATATTTCACTCCCTTTCTGAGATTGATTGAATGAATGCACTATAAGGTCCCTCTGTATAATAATGGTTATGTACCATGGCCAACATGATAATCATACAGTTGTTAATTCATTGATTGAATCATAGAGGTTGATGCTTGGATGAATATCTAAGGAGTTAGATAGAGGACTCATCAAGCATCATCAAATGATTATCAAGTGATGATCTTCAGCCTGAGTAGGAGATGGCAATCCTTTCTCATTAGGTTAATATCTGATTGATCTCTTGATGCAGGTCCTCTGCATGGGAATAGTGATTCGGAGGTATCAGGTTAGTTGAGTCAATGGGTTGACTTAACGAGATCGAGATAACCAAAGATCTATGTTGAATACTGTCATAGCATAGGAACACATCCTCTGACCAGAGACAGATGTGTTGCTATATGTTTGAGTGTGTACATTTGGCAGACCAATATGTTGATGACCTAACCAAGGTCTATACACCGGCGAGCTAGTGTGCATGTAAGGACATATGAGTAATACGATCTCTCAAAGGGATCATACAAGTTCACTTGTGAACCAGGAGACTTGAGCTCGCTCATGAGGTATTGGGACTGATCAAATTCCATGCAAGGTCGTCGTGCTTTAAAAGCATGACATTAATTTGAAGGTAAGATATATGCTTTGTGAAAGCATATGATCTATAGCAAATCTCAATGACCAAAAATGAGAAACTTAGTGATCAAGCCCTGAAGATGACAATGTAAAAGAGATCTATATCTTCAAGATGATCATAGGTCTTCAAGTATGCAGGATGTACAGGTGTTGGGAATACCTGATGGTGATGTGATCATAAACGATTGTATAACCGTGATGCTTCTATTCTAAGGGAGTGATGAAATAAGTTTGGATTTTAGTAGTCTTAGTCCACGTATTGGACATTGATCTGAATGAGATTCATATGCAATGAGAAGATTAGGTTTACGGCCTTGATTTAATCAAGCATCTATGGGAGGTCCATGGGATCTGGATTTGAGATGTGATCTCAATATCCAAGTCACTATACGTGGAACAATACAATCGCCCTATCCTTAACTCCAAGTATTTGAGGAGAAATCGCATTATTCTTGAAAGGGTTCAGGAATAATTCCATAAGATCTAAGCATTAAGAAATTTATAATTAAATGTAATTTAATTTTCTTGATGTGTGTAGAAATTATCCAATATAATTAAATGTGATTTAATTATTGTGGATAAGAATAATGTGGATAGCAATATCTAATTATCCATAATATATTATAAATGTAATTTATAATGTATTAGAGAGAGCTAATTATAATTTATATTTGCTGATTAATTATTAATGTGTATTGGATACACATTGTGTAATTAATTGAAAATGTAAATTATATTTTGTTTTGGGTTGTGAATACGATTCACAAAATTTCAATGGCAAGATTGCAATATTGTCAAAATTAATTATGAATTATTTTCGAAGAATAAATCACAACAAAAGTTGTTGGGATTAAATAAAGGAGCGGCTTTTCTCGATTTCCCCCTCTGATTTTCTCACTTAAATTAAACAGGAAATTGGGACTGTCCGATAGGCGTGCTTTGTGGTGGACTTAATAAAGTGATAACTTAACTTTAAAATCGGGACTGCTAAACAGTATTGACCAAAAAGAGAATAAAATTTGAAAATTGTTTGCGGGAGATTAATCCCCGACCTTGTATTCAGGCTGAGTGAGGGTACTTGAGTGTGTGTGAACACCTTAAGGTAGAGCCAAAATCCCCGTCTTCCATATCACGTTCTAACTGATCCTAGCAAATATCACGAGCCGAATAAATTTCAGATTCTTTGACTAGTACCAAGTAGCCTCCGCCTGTCTCAGATAGATAGTGGCGAAATTGCGGTACTTTGCGACAAGCTGCCAGTAACCCCCCGGGGTGAAGTTCCGGCTTTGTCAGCCTCCGCCTGCTTGCAGGTAGATAGGGGCGTGGTCACTGAATCCATCGGCTTGGGATAGGAGCGAAGAAAGGAAGGAGCGGCGGTATCTTAGGCGATAGGATAAACAGGGAAGATGCATCCGGCTCTGAGCCGACTTCCCTTTAGGCCGCATAATCCTTGCTATTTTTGCTTGAAAATCATACTTAAAAACTACAAGATTAATTGGACTTGACTTCGAGTCCTTCACTGTGTTGAGTGTGAACCCAGGGTCTTGGATTGTTCTTTTTGCTTGCTTCAGGTAGGAGTAAAATCCTATCTTCTTCTCGCTTCATCAAGATGAGTGACTGGGGAGATCTTGACGCGTTATTCACTGATCTCTCTATGAGTCCCCCGAGTAATTCATCTTCATCGGTCCGAGCGCACCTTGGACCACCCAGGACTCATGACCCTCTTGAGTCCTGGTTCCCTCATGCTCAGGGTGGTTACTCTCAAACCAACCCTTTTATCTCCTCCGAGACTACCGAGGAAGACCATCGCCTCGGTAATCCCTTCCTTGATTTGCCCTCTAACACCAATCTTATTTCCCAATCCCCAGAATTGGAGGGTGAGATGACGCCAAGGATGCCACCATATGAGGACCAGATGCGACAGATTCTTAGATGCCTCGCCGAAGCCGAACAGAAAAATTCAGATCTCACGGCGTGGATGGGACAGATCATAGTAGCTGAAGGGATCGACCGACCAATGGCTGATACCTACAACCCGGCGGAGAACGAGATCCAAAACTGGTTAGCACCTGCAGTTCCCGACCAAGCATTCGAGCTGAAGCCCCACTTCCTTAGTCTGCTTCCGAAGTTCAACGGAAACCTCAGTGAAGAACCATACACCTTCCTCCGTGACTTCGAATTAGTGTGCAACAATCTTAGCCATCCCAATGTTGGCCAAGATTATATCCGTCTGAAGGCCACCCGTTTTGCCTTAGGAGATAAGGCTGCTCATTGGTTGAAAAACTTAGGGGTGGTATGTACTACCTGAATGCAGTTCAAGGATATTTTCTTGAAGAAGTTCTACCCTCTCAGTAGGACTAATCAGATGAGAATGAAGATCGCCAGCTTCGCTCAAGGACCCAGCAAAACTTTCCATGAGGCTTGGGACAGGTTCAATGACTTAGTACAGAAATGCCCATGCCACGGCATTTCTAAGGCGATCTTAGTCCAGACCTTATTCTGTGGTCTAACCCCCAGAGATGCAGGGGTTAGTCAGCGCTGCCTATGGAGGAAGCTATCTGAACAAGAACGAGCATGCTGTATGGAAGATCCTAGAGCAGATGGCAGAAACCGGTAGGTCACAGGCCACAAGGGCCTATCAGTTGTCTCCCTCAATCTTATCCAATGAGACAACTAGAAGGACTGTTGCAGATCTGACTGAGGACCTCATCCCCAGCATGGGGATGATTGCCGACAAGCTTACCATGGTCGAGCAGATCCACAAGAGAGTCGCGGAGATGGAGTCTCTTTCGAGCCTTCCAAAGAAAGTGGAGGAACTCTCTGAAAAGGTAGCTAAGATCAAGTTACCTACCCCTTCTGCACCACTTGTACCTGTACATCGAGTCCTTCTTGTACAGGAACATGCACTGGGGTCTCAGAGCAGCTGGGATCAGACTTATACCCAGCAGAACCATCATGCACCCCCACAAGTGGAAACAGAATACGAGGAGCCTCCGCCAGTATACGAGATCAATGGGCTTTGGTATAGCCGTGACCCAATAGTCCGGCAAATCGAGATGGGGAAGGATCAGCCACACCGCCCATCCCTAGTCTACCAAGAGACCAGGCCCGTTACCGTCCCGCGCTTCCAGTCCAGGCCAGAACAGGGGTACCAGCCGCAGCAGTGCACCTACCAGCAGGGGCCAGCACCGTCCCATCAGCAGCAGTATCGGCACGGCCAGCAGGGCCAATACAGGACCGCATCCACACAGCAGCTAGCCCAGCCCACCGAATTGGAGTCCCTCACCTTGGCGATCCAGACCCTGTTTGATAGGGTCCAACAGATGCAGAATGACTACCTGGACATGAGAACCGACATCAATCGGGTCTCTCGTACCCAGGACCAACAAATGGCGCCAAGGACTCCAATTCCCGCACAGGTTCAGGCCAACCCGAACAACGTACACCAGGGCCAGAGCCGACCTCGAGATCAGGTATACTATTCAGATAATTATTTATCTGAACATGAGATCCTTTCGTACGATAATGTAAATCATATGTCCCTCAGGAGCGGAAGGACCGTGACCATACCTGATCGGGCACGGGCGCGAAAGGAAGGAGCCTCCGAAACTCTACCTGAGGAGAATTCGGAGGAAGAAGAGAAGGAGCCTCCGAAACTCTACCTGAGGAGAATTCGGAGGAAGAAGAGAAGGAGCATCACCACCACCATCGTCGGCAGAAGAAGAGGACATCTGAGTCCTCGAAGCAGCATTCACGCATCCACGTAGAGTCAGACGACACCGATGAGCCCGCACCTCCATCTGAGGAGGATCGTCCAAAAGAAGCGGAAGAAGCGTCACCGGTTTCGTCTCAGCATTTTCTTTTTGGTCAGAGTCCAAGTCCGAGTCTGTATCAGAGTCAGAGTCAGAGTCATGTTAAGAACTCAGTTCCAGCAGTTAATGAGAATATTTCAGGTCCAGAACCTGAGTTAGAGTCAATAATCCCTTTCCCCCGAGCTCTCAAGGGTGGAAAGAAGAAAATCAAAAAAATCCAAAAAGATGACCCTGAAATGGCTGAATTCTGCAATAAACACATCAAGGTCACAATCCCTTTTGACAAGTTCGTGGAAATGACCCCTGCGTTCCAAAAATACCTTAAGGTGAGATGCACACCTACTAGGGTTAGCAGGAAGACTAAAAGCCGTGTTGAGAAACACGTTTTATCAGTAGCCACGACTTGTGCAATAAAGAACTCGTTTCCTCGGAAACGAAGAGACATGGGTGCACATTACGTAGTGAGTCATGTTGATGACATCGCGTTTGCACGCACTCTCCTGGACAATGGTTCCTCGATCAACTTGATGCCCACAACCCTCTATGAGCGGCTTAATCTCGGACCTCTTAGGAAATCTAGATCTCTTCTATAATTTGCGGACAAATCTACTAAGAGGTCCCAAGGAAAGATAAGGAACATTGTGATCAAAGTCGAGGGGCAAGAATACATGGTGGACTTCACTGTTCTAGATATGGAAACCCCTCGCAATTGGAGAGATTCCCAGATCATTTTAGGAAGGCCCTTCCTCAGAACAGCGGGGGCCTTATTTGATTATAAAAATGGTAAGATTCAGTTCCAAACTCCAGGCGGAGATGAGGAACTTGAAATGAAGCAGACAAGATGGCAGAGACCGGACTCCGAATCCAGCACCGAGTACTCTTCTACCGGAACAGACTGCGAGCATGTAGACTTAGTTGGGCCATGGAGACAGAACCCAGCCAGCACCGACGTGTCCATCTCCTTCGAAGATGATCCAGTGCATGAGTCAGTCTGCGAAATCCTCAGGAACGAGTACAGCTCTGAGCCTGCATCGCCCTACATCTTCGATGACGTAGAGGCCTAGTTGGGCCTGTCAGTCCTTACATCCTTAGGACAATCGGAAGATGAGGATGACGAGTCAGACGAGGCGTTTGCCGATTGCATGGAGACCATTTACGATCCGACTCCAGAGCCGCGCTTGGTGGCAGCTATCACAGAAGACGATCCAGCCACGTTCAACACTGAACCAGATCAGATTGAGCCAGATTTTCTAGACGATCACACCATTCCTGAGCTCAAACCCCTACCCACAACCTTGAAATATGCCTTCCTTGCGGGCCAAGACAAGAAATTTCCGGTCATTATCAGTTCGCAATTGACCGAGGAGCAGGAATCTCGCTTGCTAGAGATCCTGGAGAAAAACCGCAAGGCGATAGGCTGGAGCATTTCCGATCTCCACGGGATAAATCCCTCTCTGTGTTCGCACCATATTTACTTGGAGAACGAAGCCAAACCCTCTCGTGAATTCCAACGCCGGTTGAATCCAAATTTACGAGAGGTAGTGAAGGAAGAGATAGAAAAATGGTGCGACGCGGGTTTTATTTACCCAATCTCCGACTCTAAGTGGGTGGCCCCAATCCATGTTGTCCCGAAAAAGTCGGGAATTTTGACGACCACCAACGAGGACGGAGAGGAGATCGTGACGAGAGTACCCACGTCGTGGCGCGTCTGTGTGGATTACAGACGCCTGAATGCCGCGACAAAGAAGGATCATTTTCCCCTACCGTTCATTGATCAGATCCTAGAATGACTAGCGGGGAAAGAATTCTTCTGCTTCCTAGATGGGTTCTCGGGCTACAATAAAGTAGCCATAGCTCCGGAGAACCAGGAAAAGACCACGTTTACATGCCCCTTTGGTACCTATGCTTTCAGGCGCATGCCTTTTGGGTTATGCAATGCTCCAGGTACTTTCCAAAGGTGCATGATTGCTGTATTCGCAGAAATGGTCGGCGAATTCCTGGAAGTCTTCATGGACGACTTCTCGGTCCACGGCGATTCTTTTGATTCTTGTCTTAGGAATCTGGACCGAGTCCTCAAAAGGTGTTGTGAGGTTAATCTGGTGCTCTCCTGGGAGAAAAGTCACTTCATGGTGACGGAGGGCATAGTGTTGGGGCATGTCATCTCCAAGAGAGGAATGGAGGTTGACCCTGCCAAGGTGGATGTGATCAGACGACTCCAGCCACCAACCAACGTAAGGCAGTTGCGGTCGTTCCTCGGGCATGTCGGATTTTATCGAAGATTTATCAAGGATTTTTCTAAGATTGCCCGACCGCTAACTGAGCTTTTAGGCAAAGACATGGAGTTTATTGTAGATCACAAATGTCTTGAGGCCTTTAAGCTTTTACAAGGAATGATCATGGGCGCACCCATCTTACAAGCCCCAGATTGGTCTCTACCTTTTGAGATCATGACGGACGCCTCTGATTATGCTGTTGGGGCTGTATTGGGACAAAGAAGAGATGGCGTCCTGTTTGCAGTACACTACGCAAGCAAAGTACTCTATTCTGCTCAGCGTAACTATACAGTTACAGAAAAGGAAATGCTTGCGGTAGTGTTTGCCTTGGACAAATTCAGATCTCACTTAATCAGATCCAAGGTAACTGTGTTCACAGACCACACGGCACTACGATATTTGATGGAGAAGAAGGACGCGAAGGCGCGTCTCCTTCGTTGGATTTTACTTATCCAGGAGTTTGATTTGGACATCCGTGATAAGCCTGGAAAGAAGAACGTAGTGGCCGATCATCTTTCTCGTCTCGAAGATCTTAATACTTTCGAGGTTTCACTGATTCGAGACTCCTTCCCTGACGAGTCAATTTTTGCTATCGACTCACTCCCATGGTACGCCAACATCGTGAATTATCTTGTCTCCAAGAAAGTTCCCGAAGATTGGCCCAAGAGCCAAATCGACCGACTAAAGTCGGACGCAAGACACTACCATTGGGAGGATCCGATCCTTTTCTTTGAAGGACCGGATTGTGTCTGGAGACATTGTATTCCTCAGGAGGAATACCAGAGTGTCCTTTCTTTATGCCATAGCATAGAGGCAGGAGGACACTACTCCGGGAAGAGGACCGCATGGAAGGTACTTCAGTGTGGCTTTTACTGGCCGACTCTGTTTCGTGATGCCACCACCTTCGCGAAGTCGTGCCCAGTTTGCCAGAGAATGGGAGGAACCGTTGGTTCAAAGGATGAGATGCCAATGCAGCCGGTCATCATTTGTGATGTCTTTGACGCCTGGGGCATCGATTTCATGGGCCCATTCCCTGTCAGCCACGGGTTCGAATATATCCTTCTTGAGGTAGATTATCTGTCCAGATGGGTCGAGGCTATCCCGACCCGAGCTGCAGACAGCAGGACTGTCTGTAAATTCATTAGAGAGCACATAATCTCTAGGTTCGGGATTCCCAAAATGATGATATCAGACGGGGGTAGACACTTTGTGAATCGGGAGGTGAAGAAACTCCTGAAAGACTACGGCATCGAACACCGTGTCGCGAGTCCTTACCACCCACAAACCAATGGTATGGCTGAGGTGTCGAATAGCGAGGTGAAAACCATATTGCAAAAGCTTTTCCGCCCGGACAGGAAGGACTGGTCTCAGATCTTGGATCAAGTCCTCTGGGCGTATAGGACGGCTAACAAGACACCGTTAGGCACCTCCTCATTCCGAATGGTATTCGGAAAGCCGTGCCATTTGCCCGCAGAGTTAGTGCACAAATCAGAATGGGCAATAAAAAAGGTCAACTGGAACACACACCTGGGTCAGAAACAGAGAGACATGGATCTGAATGAGCTTGTGGAAGTCAGAAACCGAACATACGACAACAGTTTGGGGTACAAGGACAAGGTGAAGCGTTGGCATGATAGATATATCAGACGAATGACCTTTGTTCCTGGACAGAAGGTATGGTTGTTCAATGCTAGGCTGAAGATTTTCCAAGGCAAGTTGAAGTCTAAGTGGACGGGACCATTTGTCATCCGTACGGTGCATGATAGTGGATGTGTCGAGATCTCAGATCTCGCAGATGATGCACCGACATTCCTAGTGAATGGACAGCTGTTGAAGCACTTCGTCGAATCCAATGAGCAGTTAGTCCATGTGGAGGAGATTGTATTCATACGTGAGAAAGATACAGCAGATACACCTCAAGCCGCGTATGAGACCTTGCAGCAATGAACTCCAGCCATCAGCAGCATCTTGAAAGATTCAGACCGACTCATCTGTGTATACCACCAGTCTTGTACATCCTATCCTTTACCCCTGCGATTCTAGTAACCCATCCCCACAATCATCGAACCATTATCTTGGACTATACTTAGGATGACCAAATCCTAAGTATAGGGAGGAGGGGTCACCCGAGTCGATTCACTGTACAATCTTCAGATCACATTGGTCCTCATACTCATTTCCTACCGATACTTAGGCTGACCTGAGCCTAAGTATAGGGGGGACCGATGCCCGCATTGATATTCATCCACTTCCCATCTCTCCCTCGTCCGCCCCATTTTTCTGATCTTCTGCTACACTTAGGCTGCCAGAGCCTAAGTATAGGGGGGCGAGACGACTTCTATACTTTTTGTTCTTTTAGCTCTCCTACGCTTAGCACGAGCTATGTCTTTTTCCTCGCTCTTCGTGCTCTGAGGACATAGCACACGCTAAGTATAGGGGGGCGTGTATATATTACATATATACTTTACCCCATAGCTCGTACTTTTGCGTATTTTTGTATATATTTTACAATAATTACGGGTGGGTAAAAATCGAAAAAAAAATGAAAATAAAAAGAGGCTTCTTATTTACTCATGCATATCATATCTGCATCCAAGAAAAAAAAAAGAGTCTTGAATTTTCATAGCATCACATCTCATCTCATCTGCATACTTTGCATATGCAAAGTGAAAAGCTAGTGGGTTCTGGACCAAGTTATGAGTAGATATTGAGGATGGACTTGATTTGACCTTAATCCACCTAATTTCAGAGGAACCTTATAGGAACTGGAGTTAAGATTTCTCAGGTCAAGTGACGTAATTCTTTGAGTCCACATGTCTATGTTCACATGTCATCTTGATTAGTCTAAGTAGAATATCTCGTGCATACGCAGGATTCTTTTAGATAATGACCTAACTTGGACAAGCACTATGCACGTAGCTCTTCATTGATGAGGTGGTGAGGAGGTAGTATCCTTCAGCTTGGAGTAGCAAACAGGTGGAAACATCCGTCCTCCTCTAGGGAGGGTAGTGCGTCTCAACCTAGTCTGGTGGTGTTGACATCTAAGGACAGGATGTTGTGGGTTGCAATAATGCTTCAAAAGAGGGATAGTCTACTGGCTCAAGAGGAAAAACTCCTGATGTACATGCTGCTCTTTGAAAAAAAATGCAAAAACTCCATAAAAATCAGACAGGTCCAAGAGAAAATAAAATACCTATCTGAGCCTGTATACTAGTAAAGAAATGCAGCTGGATGACTTGGCTACACTGGTCAGGCATCCCGGGATAGGTAGCTACACTGGCTACCGTCCATTCTCTTCTCTACCCCCTCCTCTTGAGTTGGTCGCACTTGAACTTAGAAGGGAATACCCCACTCCTCGAGGAAAGAGTTACCGAACCGGGTTATTGAGTTACCTTGTTAGAGGAGGCTGGTTCCGAGCCATTTCTGATGTGGAGAGTTACAAATCACTTACACAGTACAAGTAAGAATCATAGTCATCAGAAATTTGCGTTTGAGGATTTGTTCTGACCTGACTATTGAGGCGTCTTGAATAGAAGACTTGTGGAACTTGAAGTCTGTTAGGTCTTAAGTTCATGTCCAAATAAGGTTCCGCCACACAATTAATCCAAAGGTCGAGTCAGGCTCCATTTTCAACTTTTGTTCATGACCTTGGTTTGGAACCCAAAATCATTTCACTCTTGCATTTCATTTAGTTGCTTGGGGACGAGCAAGGTTTAAGTATAGGGGGTTGATGAATCTGTGATTCATCACTTCAAAAGTCAAAAATAGAGCCTTGTTCCCGAGAAAATAGAGGCATATTTCCCTTTATATTGCATAAATAGCATTCATGCATACATTCATAATCCATGCATCTTAGCAGTTCATTTGCATTTAAATAAGAAGCCAAAAATATCTTGTAAAATATCCATTCTCTAAAATAACCTCTTCTCTATAATATGTACTCCTTAATTAGTAATATAGGGAAAAATGCCAAAAATCCCCCTTGTAAATTAGTCAATAAAACCCTAGACCCCTTGTACACTAAAATACACATAAAGCCCTCATACGAACTCCGAATTAGGTCTACTTACTCTTAGAATACTACATATTACAAGACCTTGAAAATGAGACTAATTTCATTGAATTTGGAGCTCGTATGAGAAAGTTGGGTTTTTGGGCCATTTTGTATACTACATAGGTGTATAATTGTATCTTTATATTTATGTATCATATTTGACCTCATCTCCGTCTTTGGTCAACATGAAACTTGTAGATCTCATCGAGATATACAACTTTCATGTTTTGAGTTTTTCCAAATTCGGTCCCCTCTTCTCTCTACACGTGTATTTTCCTCCAGCCACTCATAGCAGGCCACGTGGCGCCCTCTGGTTGCGCCACGCGGCTCGCTTCCCCTCGCCTCATCCGCCTGCATCCTCAGCCGTTGGATCTCGCTTCAGATCCAATGGCCCATCTATGCCCACACGCGCCTAAATCCATAGCCATCAGATCTTCCCCGTGCTCCATCTTAACCGCACGTCAACGCCTCGCGCAAAGCGCGCCACGTGGCGACTCATAGACCGCTTGATCAACCCCTCGGTCTCATCCAAACCGCCCGATGGCGCTTCGTCTACAGCTCGCCACGTGGCTCCACCGCAGCCATCATCACCGAGCCCCTGATCTAATCCTACCCGCCCGCCACGCTTCGATCACCACCGTTGGATCACAAGATCCAACGGTGGAGACCTCGTCTCCTACCTCTGGTCCCACGTCCCTTGCCTTGCGGGAGGGGCACCCCCTTTCTATTTCCGGCTACACGTCAGCCACCATCTACGTCCGCCAACACCCCCACGATAAGCCCCACTCATCCCTTACCCTCGCCAGCTCCCTCACGCTCCACCACCTCCACCAGAGTCGCCCCACGTCGACCACCAACCTCGCCTCGTCACCAGCCAACCCACCACCTTCAACCTATAAATACGCCACCACCGGCGACATTCAGTCGCATCCGCCACTCCAGAGAGCTTCCTTGAGCTCAGACCTTCCCATTGGTGACAGCAATTCGACGCGTCTTCGAGCGACGAAGGGTATCAGCTCCGGCGGGATCCACGGCAGCTCCGCCGTGTCGCAGCGACTCCCACGAGCAGCTGCACGAGCTCGGGCGATCACCGGTCCTCGAGCGACGACTTGGACCTCAAGCAGGATGCCCAATCCCCATGTGAAATCCTACATTTCCTCTCCGATCGTTTCTTGTTTTTATTTCTGATTTCTCCGACTTTATTCGCCGTCACCGGTCACTCTCTCGCTTCCCTTTCATCTCGCTGAGCTTCGCGTCGAAGCTCTCATCCTCGCGACACCATTCACGACCTCCGACGACGCCCCTCGCAACATTCCGATCACCAGCTCCACCATTTGGTCGGAGCTCCATCGCCCGACCGCCCCCCCTTCTCCTTAAGCCTCGCCGACTACCTTCACCTCTCCCCACAAGCACGCACGAGCTTCGGCTAGTCTCTGACCCTTGCAGGTACTTCATTTGTCACTGATCGGAGCTTCATCGGAGACGACTTTGAGCTTCGTCGTCAGCAACTCCCGACGGCCCTCTCTCACTTCTGAGGCCACCAGAGCCTTCATCGACCATCCACGAATCTTCCGAGATCCCTCCGACTCGCCATCGACCTCCACTGACGACGGGAGGGAAGGGCGAAGCTGCAGCACCTTCGCCGGAGCCCCGCCTTCTCCTCCGCAGGCGGCGGAGGGTCTTCGGGGCAGACGAACAGCTGCCGTCCAATCACGTCGATCGAACGGCCCTCACATCGCCACGTCGCTCGCCACCGGACTCGCCTTCGACCGTAGGATCATCATTGATCCAAAGACCCGAGGACACGCCACGCGTCAGCACCGACAACCCTCAGATCCATCTTGATCCGAGGGCCTTCAGAACGCCACGTAGCCTCGGCCCGACCCTCCTCTCCGAGCCTAGGTTCGGGTCGCACGAACCTAACTCCGGACCTTTAAAGCGCCCAAACCTCGCTCCGAGCCGCCGCAGCCATCCGAGCCTAGGCCGCCCACGTGAGGAGCACGTGCGGCCTGGGTAATTTTGCACAGAGGCCCCTGGAGCTTTTTATATTTGCAAAGAAGTCCCTGTGAAGCAGACCCTACGTGAGGAGCACGTGCCCTGTGGAGATTTTGCACAAGAGTCCCCCGCATTATAGGTAATTGCATTTTAGTCCCTGTCTGCATATTTGCTTCTTGTAATTTTAATTTCCTGTATTGCATTTACACCCCTGTGTTTGCACGCATCCCTAGGTTGCATTTTACATCATTTGGCAAATCCAAAAATTGCATTTTGTTGAGAATTTTGTCCTTTGTCTATTGGTCTACTTGTCATATTTTTCTAATTTCAGTTGAATTATTAATGAATTAATTGGTGAATTTTTGACATATTTTGCCCAGTAACACCTTTTGATTTATAGTTAATTCTCTGAGCTTCCAAAAATCATCAAAAATTTATAGTAGCTTAAGGACATCATTCTTAGCATACCATAAAAATTTCATGTTATTTGCACGCATATCGAGGCTTAAATAAATTGATGAGTGATTTTCTTAGATTAATTTTAATTAATTCATTTCACAGTGAAATTAAGATCTGTTAATTTTCATAGGTCCCTTATCATTAGAGCCACCTAGGATAATTTTAGTTCTTGAAAAAATTGTGGATTGATATTTATTAAAAATTAAATATTGAAAATCACCCTGTTTGTTTATTTAATTCATAGTAAATTTATTTAGTGTCTGAAAAATCCAAAAAAATTAGGGTAGGTTATTTTCATCATCATTAACCACCTGGCCAATTTTCATAATTTTTGGACTTCATTTGATTTATTAATTAAATTGAAACGTTAAATTGGCTTGCATTGTCCACATAAGTCTGCATAAAAAGTAAAAAAAGACCAAAAGAAAATTACTCCTCGAAAATCAACACTTGGATACTTGCTAAAATTCACCTAAGGAGACAGATGCCTCCCTGAGTTCGACCTTGGATACTACCAAGTAAAAAAAAAATATCTGCCGCTTAAAATTAACTTAACATTAATTGATAAGTGGTTTTTGATTAACCCCTCGTATCCGACTGCAACGAATCACATTAATTAATTTGGACATTAATTTGCTCGAATTAACATAGGGTGCGGGAGTGTTATCACCCTGCCAATTTTGAATCAGATGGCTCCTCGACGTGCAATTGAAGCCATTGCAGACCGTGACTCATCGACGTGCCAAGAGGCCGTTATGGGTATGCAGAGGCAGATGTTGGAGTTAATAACACTAATGACCCAGCAACAGAAGAGTCAGGCGTCTAACTCTGGTGGACTGACGCTAAAGACCTTCATCCAGCATGATCCGCCCACTTTCAAGGGTGAGCATGAGCCGGAAAAAGCCGAACATTGGCTAAGGGAGATGGAGCTGACTTTTGAGGCAACTGATTGTCCTGAGGAAAAGAAAGTGATCATTGGGACATTTCGTCTGCGGGACAACGCAAAGGAGTGGTGGATGTCGTGCAAGGGAATCCACTTTTCGGAGGCTCCAATCATTAAATGGGATGATTTTGTTGAGCGCTTCACTGAGCGTTACATCCCTGAGCATGCTAAGGATGCTAAGCGTCAAGAGTTTATAAATCTCCGACTGGGAAATATGACAGTCGAAGAATATGCAGCAAAATTTCAAGAATTGAAGAAGTATGGCAAGGGTATCTGCTCCAATGAAAAGCAACGAGCTAGAAAGTTTGTTGAAGGCTTGAATGCGGGACTGAGCATGAAAGTGCTGACTAGAGGTCCCACGACCTTATCTGAGGCGGTTGCAGCAGTAGTGGAGATCGATGCAGCATACCGGAGGATACAGCAAGCGAATCCTCAGAAGCGCCCTCACAAGCCGAACTTCAATGACAAGAGGCGTCACACTGCACCGAATGCCAAGAAGACAAAGACTGATGATGCACTGGCAAACAGGAAGTATACATACGAGGTGTGCCCGCATTGTGATAGGAGGCATCCAGGAGAATGCTACAAGTTAACCATTACTTTCTTTAATTGCGGAGAAAAAGGTCACTTCAGGAAAGATTGCAAAAGAGATGTCAAGGATCAGAAAAAGCCTTTCGAGCAGAAAAAGAAAGTAGCAGGAAGAGTCTTTGCTATCACTCCTGAGGATGCAGAAGGTGCCAACATGATGGTGGAAGGTACTCTACTAATTGAAAACCATTTATGTCATGTTCTTTTTGATTCTGGTGCCACACATTCCTTTATCTCGAATGCTTTTGTGAGAAAGTTAAGTTTAGAAGCTGTTGAGCTTCCTTATGCACTTACAGTTTCTTCACCAATGGGTGATATTATTGCCACGGGTATATACTTAAAGGACGTACCTATTTTGATAAAAGAAGACACCCTCACTGCCAATTTGATATTATTACCCATCACAACCTATGATGTCATCTTGGGAATGGATTGGTTATGGGAGCATTATGCGGCAGTCTATTGTCGAGAAAAGAAGGTGGTCCTGAGTAGACCAAATCTTGAAGAGATAATTATTTGGGGCACCTGTAAGAGTGGGAGATTGATTATCTCATCCTTGCAAGCAAGCCGACTACTAGCAGAAAGTTGCATCGCATTCCTCGCTAGTATAATTAGCACTGAATCGTCACATGCACGTCTTGAAGATTTAGATGTGGTCAGAGAGTTTGCCGATGTCTTCCCAGACGATCTTCCTGGACTACCTCCTCATAGAGAGGTTTATTTCTCAATTGATGTGATCCCAAAAACGGTACCGATTTCCAAGGCTCCGTATAGAATGGCACCTGCAGAACTCGAGGAGCTAAAGAAGCAGTTGCAAGAACAGTTAGATAAGGGATTTTTACGTCCCAGTGTTTCTCCGTGGGGAGCACCTATTCTTTTTGTGAAGAAGAAAGATGGGTCTCTTAGACTCTGCATTGATTATCGAGGTCTAAACAAAGTGACCGTGAAAAATAGATACCCGTTACCTCGCATTGATGACTTATTCGATCAGTTGCAAAGAGCAACAGTTTTCTCAAAAATTGATCTGCGTACGGGTTATCATCAACTCCGAATAAAAGAGGAGGATATACCAAAGACAGCTTTCAGGACAAGGTATGGTCATTATGAATTCTTGGTCATGTCATTTGGTCTCACTAACACTCCTGCAGCTTTTATGGAGCTAATGAGTAGGGTATTCCGAGAATACCTTGATAAATTTTTCATCGTATTTGTGGATGATATACTGATATATTCATCTGATCCGGAGCAGCATCGAGTACATTTACAGATTGTATTCGAAACTCTGAGGCAACATCAGCTTTATGCAAAATTCTCCAAATGTGATTTTTTGCTGAATATAGTAGCATTCCTTGGTCATGTGGTATTTAAAGACGTCATTGAGGTAGATCCAACCAAGGTAGAAGCTGTAATGAATTGGAGGCAACCCAAGAATGTTTCCGAGATCCGTAGTTTCCTTGGCCTAGCTGGATATTATCGGCGATTTATTCAGAATTTCTCAAGGATCTCACTACCATTAACGAAGCTCACTCGAAAGGATGTGAAGTTTGTATGGTCTTTAAAGTGCGAGCAGAGTTTTCAAGAATTGAAGCAGAGATTGACTACAGCTCCAATCTTGGCTTTACCGTCAGGTAGCGGAGGTTTTATGGTATATACAGATGCATCAGGCACCGGACTTGGGTGTGTTCTTACGCAAAATGAGAAAGTCATTGCTTATGCCTCACGGCAGCTAAAACCGCAAGAGAGGGACTACCCAACTCATGATTTAGAGTTAGCAGCGGTAGTCTTTGCTCTTAAAATATGGCGTCATTACCTTTACGGTGAACAATTTGAGGTGCTCAGTGATCATAAGAGTCTCAAATACATTTTCTCTCAGAAGGAACTTAATTTAAGGCAGCGACGATGGCTAGAGTTCCTAAAAGATTATGACTTCTCCATCAATTACCATCCGGGGAGAGCAAATGTCGTAGCAGATGCATTAAGTAGAAAATGGGAAGGTAAACTGGCTAGTTTAAAACTACAATGGAAGATGATGAAGGATTTCGAAGATTGGAAGCCTTTCTTGAGTGGATCAAGAAAGATATCATTTGTGGCACTCCGCATTCAACCAGAGATAATTGGGAAGATCTTGACTGCACAAAAAGTAGATGCTGATCTTCTTAAATTTATAGAAGCATCTAAAAAGTAAGGTTCTGATTTCACCATCGGAATGGATGGAGCTATAAGGTATCGTAACAGATTGTGGATTCCAAGTGATAATGAGTTGAGGCAGGAGATTCTGGACGAAGCACACAGATCAATGTACACTATTCACCCAGGTACAATGAAAATGTACAAGGATCTGCAACGAAACTTTTGGTGGCCAAAGATGAAGAACGACATCGCTGAATTTGTTGCTAGATGCTTGGTATGTCAGCAGATCAAGATTGAACATCAGCGGCCTGCAGGACCTGTTCAACCCTTGGAGATACCTGAATGGAAGTGGGAGCACATAATGATGGACTTTGTCACCGGTCTACCCAAGACCACAAAACATCGTTATGACACCATATGGGTGATTGTTGATCGATTAACCAAATCGGCACACTTCCTACCTATCCGCTTGGATCAGTCGATAGACAGTTTAGCTGAATTATATGTGAATGAAATTGTCAGCCTACATGGTGTTCCTGCATCAATTGTATCTGATCGGGATACACGATTTACCTCTCGACTATGGAAGAGTTTTCAGGATGCTATGGGCACTCAATTGAAGTTTAGCACTTCATTTCATTTGCAGACTGATGGTCAGTCCGAAAGGACCATCCAAACACTAGAAGATATGTTGAGAGCTTGTGCTTTATATTTTGTGGGCATCTGGGATAGACACCTTCCATTAGTGGAGTTCGCTTACAATAATAGCTACCATTCGAGCATCAAGATGGCACCCTATGAAGCATTGTATGGGAGACCTTGCAGATCACCTTCATGCTGGAGTGATGTTGGCGAGAAGCACATCCTAGGACCGGAACTTGTTCAGACAAGTAAGCAGGGTGTTGATCTAATCAGAAAAAGATTATTGGCAGCACAAAGTAGGCAAAAATCTTATGCCGATCGTCATAGAAGAGAGCTGAGTTTTGCGGTTGGGGAACATGTGTTCTTAAAGATCTCTCCAACCAAGGGAGTTTTACGATTTGGCAAAAGGGGGAAGCTTACTCCCAGATACATAGGACCTTTTGAGATTCTACAGCGGGTTGGAGAAGTGGCATATCGTATTGCATTACCACCTCAATACTCGAAACTTCATGATGTATTCCATGTGTCTATGCTGAGGAAGTACATTCCTGATCCTTCACATGTGATCGAGCATGAGGTCATTGATATTCAGCCAAACATGACCTTTGAAGAGAAACCTATATGAATCGTTGATCGCAGAGATCATCAATTGCGTCGGCGTATAGTCCCTATGGTCAAGGTCCTTTGGCAACACCACCAAAAGGAGGAGGCTACTTGGGAGCTGGAAAGTGAAATGCAGGAGAAGTACCCGCAACTTTTCGGTATGTCCCTCTACTAAGAAATTTCGAGGACGAAATTTTTTTAAGGGTGGTAGATTGTAACGGCATGCATGTTTTGAAAATAAATTTTCAAAAAGGGCATTATCTTGGATTAATACATTTAATTAATATGTTAATCCTCTCATTACCCTCTTTAAAAACTCAAGGGATCTTCCCCACACGTCACCCTTATTTTGCAACTTTAGAGAGAGAGAGTTAGAGAGAGAGAGAGGAAGGTTATCTTACCGGCATCCATCTTCGTCGTAGGAGAAGGCGGCGTCGAATCCGAAGCGGAAGAGAACACGGATTCGTGACGAAAAGAAGACGCGACGACCACGACGGGTAGAGTTAAGCGTTGGATTCGAGGTATGTATCGGCTTTAGGATTTCGATTTCTAAATGAATGTATCGGTCTAGGTTTTCAAACAAAGATTGATTGTGTTAAAATAGATCTGTTGTATGAACCGGTGTAGGATTTTCATATGCGTAACCATTTGATTTGAGATACGGCATCTAAACGTATATATATATATATATATCAGTTTTAAAAAAAATTACGTATAAACAAAGATCAAATAATGGATCCAATCTTTAAATGTATGTGTGAAATTCTCTTAGGACAATACCCTCATCAAGTAGGTTCCATCGAGAAGGCTTAAAAATTGATCTGTGATGAACATGTTAACTTTCTCTTGGCAATGCTCTAGTCGGGATAATAGGATTCCACTGATTAGTTTCTTGTTGAATGAAAAGGAACGTGCAGTATGTATATTCACAACCAATAGGGAATAAACATAGGTATAATGCCATGTCTATCAGATTTAATGTTATTTCATATTTTTTCCTGACATCAAGGAAGTGGTTATTTTTGACAACTCGTGTAAACTTGATTTTGTTATAAGTAAGTGTATGCACTTAAGATTTGGATAAATATGTATATTACTCTTTTGGTTGATGTTACAAAATTTGGGGATAATAAGATTAGGTTCAAAGCCAGTCTTTTTATTCATATATTAATGTGTGATACACCGATTAATGTGAAGTTTTTACCATCACTAAATTATAACAGCAAGCAAAATTATTCTCTAATAATATTGAAATGGCTATCAAAAACCAACTAAACTTCACAACCCAGAATTCTTTGTTTACATTATGAAAAAAAAGCACGATTACATATTCTAATATAGCATCTATATGATGTAGAGTAATATGGAAAAAGAAACTAAACAGAGTGAGGTGAAAAAAAAAGCAAGAATCGTAAGTATCAACAATAAAAGGTATGTGTTGAAGTATTATACATTGTATATAGGTATATGTATAATGGTAGTTTGAGAACCTTAAATAAGATTTAAGGCACAGACTCATTAAGAGTCACATGATCGACCGCAAGGGGTCGTATTAGCCGCAAGGGGCAATGCCGCAAGGGGCGTATGGTTGCAAGGAACCATAGAGGCAAAAGTTAAGTCCTCTACAGTTGTATCTACACTGTCATGTCATGCCATGGACCGCAAGCGCCAGCGGTTAAAAACGTATAAAAAGATACGTAAATGAATGTTATGCAAGAAAATGGTTTATAAAGAAAAACCATCATGAAAATGTAAAGAATGATTTAACAAGAGAATGAACCATTACATGTTATGTGAGAATTGGTTAAAAAAATAAACTATCAAAGTCATGGGGGATAATATGTAAAAGTGGTTTATATATTTTGTAGGTATGTAAATTACTTGGTATTTTATGAGATATGTCCACAAGTAGAAATAAATGTTTGTCATGCCTACTTATGCAATTTACCTACTTTACATGTATACCCATGTTTATGAAAGAAGCCAAACTAAACATGATAGGGATCGAACTTAGACATGCATGGGAAATATCTAGGCACGAAATGTTGTGTATGCATGAAAATCCAAATACATGATTTATAACGGATCAAGAGCCGTTAGAAGACCCATGCATGGACCCCGATACATACTGGGCATTAGGCTCATACAAATATGTTTGTTAATTTCAGGTGAAGAACAGGGTTGATTGCATTTTCCGGATCGTGCTTCAGGCTCATTGAGATTTCTGACGTGGTACGATCTATCCGTGAAGATCTAGTGGATATCTGTATGCCCACAGGAACCATCGAGTTGCTATTTTTTTATTTCTAGAATAGTTAAATTTTATTTCCCAGTTTAGAGTTGTAATAATGGAACTCTAGTTTGAATGGATATTTATGTAATGGATATTATTTTCTCTGCTCATTATATGCCATTTGTTGATATTTTGGTAACGGGTCGGTCGTGCGATCAACTATCGCTTGCTTCCGCCGATTGTCACGATCCGTTCCGTTACAAATGGTATCAGAGCCAAATTCTCTCTGATAGTTGAAAGGGCTACCCGAGAGGTGGAGCCGCCCCTACAAAGAGGTTGGAGGAAATGGCTACCCGGAGCGTGCAGCCGCCACTATCACTGGGAATAAGTGATGGGCCATGTCGCAACGAGGACGTTGCGAATATAAGTGGGAGAGGTTGTAACACCCTAACCCCAAACATAGTACCACATGGAAAACTCACAAAGTGTGGGTGTAGTTTATAAGTGGTGGGGATTACTACTTGACAACTTGAGCTTAAGCATTTTGGGTGGTTGTCAACGGGTCCATTTGGGCTCGTACCCAACAGGTTGTCAGGGCCAGTTTTCCTCGATAACGGACCGGGGACCTAAGCCCGGGACGTTACAGACTCATAACTCGCATTGGCGCACTTTGATGGAGAATGTCCTAGAAAGCACTACAGAGAATATGCATGCTAGAGAAAGGAGATTTCCATAATGGAGAGAGCACAAAAGTGAATGTCATGTGTGCAAACTTATATACTTGGTTTTCTAGCCAATTCTTTTGTCTCTTTGTGTGTATGAAAGTCAGATATGATGAAAACATGACTGGAACAAAAAAAGACAACGACAACATGGAAACAAAAGTGGAAACAAAATTGTCCCACTATCAAAAGTCGAGGTTAAACAAATCTTATTCATAGGAAACTTCTATGCAAAAACGAAGTTGAACAGCTACCACGGTCAATACTCCGAAGGTCGTTCGACCATCTTCAGTGACCATAGAGGTGGGAGATAGTGGCAGGGCAACTAGGATTCTATGTTGGGTGAAGAGGCATGCCAGGAGATGGGTTTCTCTCTTTTCAAGCAAGACTATTCTCTGGTCGTACCTTCCTCATCCAAGATTTGACTAAAGAAGTTTTGGATGTGTTGATTTAATGACAACGATCCACATCCCATGCTATCATATACCAAAACCATACAAAAATTTGTTTTTTTATATGATTTATTTAGTGTGCTACACATCATTGGTTTCTGCTTAAACCATCTAATGCTGCAATGCTCTTATCGCCGACCTATAAGGAGGGGAGAAAGAAGGAAAGAGAACAAATGCAGCATGACTCCTATTATTGCACTCTAACCCCATCCTCCGACAGTGAAAGGAAAGGGATGTGAGCTTGTTCACTTCAGCCTTTGTCATGAGAAGAGGAACAACACTGCCACTCATAAGAGATGCATTCGTCTCGACCTTGCCTCTATAACTCGAAAAGAGGGAAAAAGAGTTGGCGTGAGGAACAAGAGAGAATACAATAGTAAGATAAAAAGGTCATTGATTCACCCTTTGTATGGGTAACATATTCTAGAGACCTTAGTTTGCCTTTTCACTATAAGAATGGTGGACCTCCTTTAACCTTTCATCGTACAGAAGATTCATGTTATGGGTAATATTGTCGTGGACTAAGGAGTCAAACCTAGAATTCTAGTCGAAGGACTAGTCTCACCTCATTGGTGGGGATACCCAAATCAGCGAATTGCGTTTTTCATGCGTTTGGAGTTTGCAAGTTCCCTCAACCAATTCTTGATGATGGATGGAATGCAATGGGATCGAGCTCTTCTATAATACCCCAACCTCCAAACATAGTCTCGCATCTAAAACTCACAAAGTGTGGGTACGGGTTATAGTTGACAACTTTTGTTTAAGCATTTTGGATAGTTGTCAACGTGTCTATTAGGTTGTAACCCAACAATTGTAAGGATTAGTTTCTCCGCTAACAGACCAACGACCTAAGCCTGTGACGTTTACATCTTCCCAAGCAGCGTAGGGCTCAATCTAGAATAGGTCCCAAGACAACCATCAGCTTCGTGTGTAATTAACAAAGTGCTTAAATTACTTTTAAGGTATTTAAAGCCTGTTGGGGATATATGGATAATGCGGAATAATCAATCAACCAGGATATATCCCCCTAAACTTTCCTGAAGCAAAGATGGCACACACAAGATATGTTCCCCACACGGGAACTCAAATAGCAACAATGACAAGCACAATCACAAGCAAGCACAACAAGCACCACACGAGACAAAGATTTTTACGTGGAAACCCTTGCTCAATGTGAGCAAGGGAAAAACCACGGGGCAAGACCGGCAACGATTCCACTACGGTCAAATGAGCCAAATGTTCTTCCCGGTTTTGTTGCGCACAAAACCGAGGTACAAGCCACACACAATAGATAGTTCTTCAACAAGGAACAAACTATCCCTAGGTATCCAAAATACCAAATGTGCTCTAAAATAAGGAGATGGAGTATCTTCCCTTGTGAGCTCCCGGATGGAGACCCAAACTTGGCTTCGGCTCCTTGAGATCGTCCGTAACAACCTCCTCGATGCTCCTCTCGAGCTCGCCCAACACCACTGCCCTCCAAGCCCAAACCGCGGCTCCCAAAGCACCCAGCTACTGCTGCCCTCGAGCACGGATGCTCGGCTTCTCTCTCGCTCTCCCGATCGCGAGGAGGAAGACGAAGAAGGGGGTCTGAAACCCCTTGTTGCTGCTTGCTGGAAAATGGAAAAGAGGAGAGGGCGACACTGGAATGGGGCTTCCGCTGGAGAACAAAAATGGGGCATCCCTTTCCCCGCAAGGTGCGTCCCTGGAATGGGATACCAAATGGGCAAATAACAAGTATGCCCCCCAAGTTGGGGCTGGACATATTTCAACAATACCCAACAACCTCCCCCTCCAGCCCCAACGGGGAGTTGTTATCCTGTGATGGAGATCAACAAGTGGTGACACCGCTCAGCTCTCTACAGAGCTGAAGCTTGTCACGAGTGACTGCCTTTGTCAACATGTCTGAGGGGTTCTCATCTGTGTGAATCTTCTTTAACACGAGCTGCTTCTGTTCAATTTCATCCCTCAGCCAATGGTATCTCACATCAATGTGCTTTGTGCGAGCATGGTGCATGATACTCTTGCTCAAGTCTATAGCGCTCTGGCTATCACAAAACACAATCGGCTCACTATCATCCAATCCAAGCTCACCAAGAAAGCGTTGTAGCCACAACACTTCTTTCCCAGCCTCTGCTGCTGCAATGTACTCTGCCTCAGTAGTTGAGAGAGCAACACATTTCTATAGCTTGGATTGCCATGATATGGCTCCCCCTGCAAAAGTGAAAATGTAGCCTGAGGTGGACTTTCTCTGGTTCATATCACCTGCCATATCTGCATCAGTGTAGCCACAAAGTTTGGGATCTGACCTCCCAAAAGCAAGACACATACTTGAGGTCCCTCTCAAGTATCTCAAGATCCCCTTCACTGCCTCCCAATGTTCCTTGTCCGGGTTAGACATGAACCTGCTCACCACGCCCACTGCATGGGCTATGTCTGGTCTAGTGCAAACAATGGCGTATATGAGGCTCCCAACTGCTGACTGGTATGGGATCTTGGCCATCTCTGTCTTCTCCTCAGAAGTAGAAGGACATGACTCTTTGTTCAGCTTGAAATGAGAGGCTAAGGGCGTACTGACAGGCTTGGCATTCTTCATGTTGAACCGCTCCAATACGCATTCAACATAGCTCTCCTGTGACAACCACAGCATGTGCTTCTTCCTGTCCCTTGTAATCTGCATCCCTAGGATGTGACTGGCCTTGCCCAAATCTTTCATCTCAAACTCTTTGGAGAGTTCCCTCTTGAGCTTTGCAATCAGGTTGGAATCATGACCTACAATCAACATGTCATCCACATATATCAAAAGAATGACGAACCTGTCATTGGGAAGACGACAAACATATACGCATGGGTCGGCTGTAGTCCTCTTGAAGCCTTGCTTTCCCATGAAAGCATCAAACTTCAAGTACCATTATCTCGGGGCGTGCTTCAAGCCATAGAGACTCTTCCTCAACCTGCATACCATATGCTCTTTCTCTCTCTCTTGAAAACCCAATGGCTACTCCATGTATATCTCTTCCTTCAAATCACCGTGATGAAACGTCGTCTTCACATCCATCTGCTCCAGCTCAAGGTCCATGCTAGCAACAGGTCCTAGCACCACTCTCACTGAATTCATCTTCACCACTGGGGAGAAGATCCCATCATAGTTCAGTCCTTCCTTCTGGCTGAATCCTTTCACGACCAATCTGGCCTTGTGCTTCACCTGCTTGCCACTGTCATCTGATTTCAGCTTGTACACCCACTTGTTCTTCAAGGCTCTCTTCCCTTTAGGAAGCTCAACAAGGTCATAAGTATGATTCTTCTTGAGAGATGACATCTCTTCATTCATTGCATTCTGTCAATGACCCTTGTCCTTGTGCACCTGTGCCTCCTCAAAGGTGTATGGCTCACCTGCGTCTGTGAGCATCATGTACCTAGAAGTGGGGTAACGGGATGATGGCTGGCGTGTCCTCTCAGATCGCCTGACCTGAGGCTCTGCTGTGTCTGCAACGGGATGAGGCTGCTCCCCCTGCCCTGGATCCCCTGGACCTGCATCAACGGGGTCTGCATCTGGCTCATGCTGCTCTAGCTGCCCATCCTCTCCACATGTACCATGTACTGGAGAGAGATCTGTGTCCTCATCACTGTCATCATCCATGGAGATCTCATCTCCATCACCACTCTCAGTGGTGTCCTCAGCCAATGTCTGATTCTCATAGAAAATCACATCCCTGTGCCTGGTGACTGTCTTCTTCCTTGGATCCCAAAGATGGTATCCAAATTCCTGATCTTCACAGCCAAGAAAATACAAGGCACTGCCTTGTTATCCAGCTTCTTTCGCTGCTCCTTGGGTACCAATGCATACGCCTTGCATCCAAACACCCTCAAATGAGCATATGAGGGGTCTTTCCCTGTCCAAACACGTTCTGGAATCTGAAAGCCCAAAGGAACTGATGGAGATCGGTTCACCAAGTAACATGCGGTGCGAACCGCCTCAGCCCAAAAAGTCTTGGGCAACTTCGCCGTCTTCAGCATACAGCAGACTCTCTCAACAATGGTCCTGTTCATCCTCTCAGATAGACCATTGTGTTGGGGTGTGCCTGGCTCTGTCCTCTCATGCCTGATGCCGTGCTCTGCACAATAGCCCTGAAAGCTATGGGAGGTGTACTCTCCCCCATTGTCTATGCGTAGACACTTCAACAATTTTCCTGTATCACGCTCAACCATGGCATGGAACTTCTTGAAGCAATCAAACACTTGATCCTTCGACCTCAGCACATACACCCACACCTTCCTAGATGCATCATCAATGAAGGTGACAAAATACCTGTTGCCTCCCAAAGAGGTCGTGTCCATGGGACCACAAACATAGGAATGAACCAACTGTAGAAGGTCTCCCTTCACCTTGGATCTGGCTCTGTATGGCGCACTTCTGCTCTTCCCAACCTCACATGCATCACAAGGAGACAAAGTGATGTCATTGTGGTAGGGGATCAACTCTCTCTTGCTAAGAAGCTGTAAGCCCTTCTGGCTCATGTGGCCAAGCCGACGGTGCCACAATTCTGAGTTATCTGCTTCACTTGCATGCAAACTGCCATCCATGACCTTCACTCGAGTCATATAGAGTGTGTGACACAAGCTGCCTCTAGCCATGATGAGAGAACCCTTGCTAATCTTGCATCTGCTGTCGCCGAACATCAGATGGTAGCCTTCACTATCTAGCTGTGCGTCAGATATAAGGCTAAACCGCACATCAGGAACATGCCTCTCATTCTGAAGAGTCATTGAGCACCCAACATCCGTCTGGATCGAGATGGTGCCCATGCCAATGATCTTAGAGTAACTCTCGTTTTTCATCAAATCTCTCCCATAATCACCCCTGGTGTAGGTGGTGAAGAACTCCTTGTGTGGAGTCACATGATAGGAGGCGGCCGTGTCAACGACCCACTCCAAATCGCTCCCTGCGTGCAAGCACTGATCCTGAATGGTGAGAATCGCCTCATCTGTACTTTCATCTGCCACAACTGCAGCTACATTCCCATCTTCCTTTTTCTAATCTTTCTTGGCTTCAGCTTGTTCTTTCTTCCAAACCCTGCAATCTCTCTTCCAGTGACCTGGCTTCTGGCAATGGTGACACTTTCCTCTGCCCTTGGACTTGTCCCTAGATTTCTGCCTCTCTTGTGATGCTACTCTGCTGTTGGATCTTCCTCTCCTCTCAACTGCATACACATGTGAAGAGGAGGATGCCTCTCCCGAATAGCGACGTCTAATCTCCTCATTGAGGAGACTGCCCTTGACCATAGCCATGGTCAACTTGCTATCCTTCGCAGAGTTGCTCACAGTGACTACTAGAGTCTCCCAACTGTCTGGAAAAGAACCCAATAGGAGAAGTGCCTGCAACTCATCATCAAGTACCAATCCCATGGATGTCAACTGGTTGATTATGCTTTGGAAGTCATTCAAGTGCTCAGCCACTTTGGTCCCATCCTTGTACTTCAAATTTACAAGCTTTCTAATCAAGAAAGCCTTGTTGGTAGCGGTCTTCTGGTCATAGAGCTCGGACAACTTGTCCCACAGCTCCTTCACATTGGTCTCCTCGGCTACGTGATGGAACACCGACATGTCAAGCCACTTCCGAATGGTACCAATGGCCTCTTGGTTCAACTTTGTCCACTCTCCTGCGGACATGTTCTCCGGCTTGGCGCTCTCCCCCTCTACGGGATCGTGGAGGTCCTTGCAATATAGAATGTCTTCCATCTTGGCCTTCCAAATCTGCCAGTTGCTACTTGTGAGCTTGATCATTGTTCCCTCATCGACTTTGCCCATTTTGCTCAAACCTGAGCTCTGATACCACTTGTTGGGGATATATGGATAATGCGGAACAATCAATCAACCAGGATATATCCCCCTAAACTGTCCTACAGCAAAGATGGCACACACAAGATATGTTCCCAACACGGGAACTCAAATAGCAACAATGACAAGCACAATCACAAGCAAGCACAACAAGCACCACATGAGACAAAGATTTTTACGTGGAAACCCTTGCTCAATGTGAGCAAGGGAAAAACCACGGGACAAGACCGACAACGATTCCACTACGGTCAAATGTGCCAAATGTTCTTCCCGATTTTGTTGCCCACAAAACCGAGGTACAAGCCACACACAATAGATAGTTCTTCAACAAGGAAGAAACTATCCCTAGGTATCCAAAATACCAAATGTGCTCTAAAACAAGGAGATGGAGTATCTTCCCTTGTGGGCTCCCGGATGGAGACCCAAACTTGGCTTCGGCTCCTTGAGGTCGTCCGTAACAACCTTCTCGATGCTCCTCTCGAGCTCGCCCAACACCACTGCCCTCCAAGCCCAAACCGCGGCTCCCAAAGCACCCAGCTACTACTGCCCTCGAGCACGGATGCTCGGCTTCTCTCTCGCTCTCCCGATCGCGTGGAGGAAGACGAAGAAGGGGGTCTGAAACCCCTTGTTGCTGCTGTTGCTGGAAATGGGAAATAAGAACACCCAAGCTAGGGCTTTGTTCTCTCTCGAAACGGCTCTCTGTTTTGCTGGAAAAAGATGGGACGAAATGGGGCATCCCTTTCCCCGCAAGGTGCGTCCCTGCAATGGGATACCAAATGGGCAAATAACAAGTATGCCCCCCAAGTTGGGGCTGGACATATTTCAACAATACCCAACAACCTCCCCCTCCAGCCCCAACGTGGAGTTGTTATCCTGTGATGGAGATCAACAAGAGGTGATACCGCTCAGCTCTCTACAGAGCCGAAGCTTGTCACGAGTGACTGCCTTTGTCAACATGTCTGAGGGGTTCTCATACGTGTGTAATTAACAAAGTGCTTAAATTACTTTTAAGGTATTTAAAGCCAACACAATCCTGTTATGACTATTTCATATAAATTACTCCATAACGAAGTTCGATGTATTTTTGATAAATTTTCAATACTGCTAAAGTTCTACAGGATTCTTCTTTCAATTCACATCAAATACTTGATGTGCTAAACTATAAGAAGGCCATTTTATCCTCCAAGCTTCCTATTATGGATATATATATAATCTTATTTCTTAGAAGTGAAGGGAGGATAAAGAAAATGGAAGGGGTGGAGTTTAATCTATATCTCCTTGTATAGAACTTGAGGTTGGTAATCTCCGATCAAAACCACGCTCGTGAACTAGGCATGGTGTCGGGAGTAGATCATGGATCCTCTGCAGTACTGCAGAGGCATGCTTTAAATAGGTACGCTTCTCGAGTCCTTTCTTTAAGAAGATCCATGCATAGAAATAAGTGCAAGATATTAATCGCCTTCTTAGCAAAGCCCATAATAGTTTTGTCAATAGATAGATACTCTATTCACCCCAGAGTGTTTGCGATGCTCTTTTCCTTAACACCAACAGAAGGGCACCACACAGAATATTGTTGGAATTAAACACTTTGAGTCTTTGATGAGAGGGACATGCAGCCCTTTGGCGACAAGAGAAAAATTTTTAACCCAAATATCGGCATATTTGTTATGGAGTAGAGCAAATATAAAGTAACATTGCAATTACAAAGGAAGTGCTCCGTAGAATCCTCTCGATCCTCACAAAGGGGACATTTGATGCAAAGCTGAACACTTTTTTTGAAGGTTAACTTGATAGGCGATCTGGTCACGAAGAAGTAGCCACGCCAATACTAATCTTACATGTTATTTTCTTGTTCAATACAAAAGGAAAGAGCGGATTGGTAGATCCATATAGCTTGTTGCAATTGGAGTTATTGCGGAGTTGATAATATTACATCTCGCATTCAAATATAAACATCTTTTTAGCTTGATTGAATTTTCTCAACGACTTTGTTATAGAGTCTTTAGAAGATTTACAGTATGAATTCCTTAGCTCAGATATGTAGTTGGACATGATTCTTCCATAAATCTCTTCTTAGTGAGATGAATTTTCCAGAGGAAAGGAGATATGTTGTAGTTTAATACAGAATTGAACATGTGAGAAAACATGTCCAATATCCTATAAATATTTGTAAACGAGTCTCATCACTTTCAGAGAAAATGAGGAAGTCATCTGCAAAATTGTAGGTTAGTTATGCATTTGTCCTTGGATTATTAGTCATGGATCATTCCTTCTTCTTGTGCGTTATTTAGCATTTCGTTGAGGATCAGCATTGAAAAACAAAATAGGAGGGGTGATAGAGGATCACCTTGTCTTAAACCTTAGCAGATGTAAAGGTTTTGGTATCGGTTTTGTTTATCCTAACCGCGAGATTAGTAGAACCTAGAATCCTATGGATCCACCCTGATGTCCTTGGGTCAATTTCTAACCATGCAAGAGCTTTTGTTAGAAAGTTCCATATCCACAAAATAGAAGGCTTTGCAAAAGCCAATTTTCATTATGACACCATCGTTAATTGATTTGTCAATTCGGTTTGCATCCAATCGTATTTTTTGTAACTCGTAAAAAGATTCGGCAACTATTGTATTTCATCCACCTAATATTGCAGAGGGATAAGTGAGGAGTCCAACCTTTCACGCTCCTTGTTGAAATTGAGAATATGCTCCAAGTTCTAAATTTTTATTTCCTCTTTTATCCTCCTTGATCTCGTAGCGAAAGAGTGAAGGAGACAGTCCTCCCCGTCATAAATAATTTCACGAATGAATCTAATCCATCAAAGAATCGCCATATGCTTTCATACTTAAAGGAGGGTTTACATGTCCACTATGGAGAGAAGGGAAGAAGTATATGGTTATTGTTAGGCATGAGTATCGGGCCGGGCCGGGCCTAACCCAACCCTACCCGAGCCCGGTTCATATTGGCGGGCAGGCGGGCCGGACCTGGGCCCGATTTTTTTTCGATATTGGTGCCCAAACCCGGGCCCAACCCGCAAGTCTATGGGCCGGGTCGGGTCGGGCCTGCCCGCTACATGCTTGGTCCTGACCTCCGACAATCGATTGAGTTCGGATGGCCAATGTAACCGCTTCCAATTGGGTTCGACCCGGATCTAATTAAATCCGAGGACGTGGAATTTGAGCTACTTGGATTTAAGTAACCTTCTTTGTTCCATAGATCTGCTATAGTAAATATTCCCAAATATGGTCACGAGATTTATAATTGGTGCACACTATCCTATCCTTATCTATCTCTATTATTATTGGTGTCTTTCCATTCTAAATATATGCTTGATTGTTGTAGTGCTTTAGAGAATAGATGCAATTGTAGATGGCAATATCATATAAATTTCATACTAAAGTTGTTTGCATAAAAATTTCAAACAAAAAGCCAAAATATAAAAGATATATCATTACAACATTTATGATTAAGTTGTGATTAGCTGCAAGTATACCTTAATCATTCGACCTCTTAAGATTGCATTGTTAATTTCATAAAAACACCTAATGCACTAATGCAGTGAAGTAGTTAGCCTGACAACGTAAAGTCACTTCTTGCAGCCCCAAACAAATAAAGTAGAAGACTAGATTCTAGAAGGAAGTCCCAAACATAAAATATTATTCGCCTTCAAAAATATTACAATAGGTTTTTAAAAGTTTCCTAAAAAAAGAGAGAAAGGCACATGACATGACATGATTCTCGAGTCTTGACATTTTCTTCCAATGATCCTCATCAGAAACATGCAATGCAAGTGCAAATGTTTTACAATCAAATCCGAAGATTGTAGACACTTAGGCCTGTAAGCCTACATCAGCGTCACTCATAGGTTGAAAAAAGATAATATTTAGAAATGTATCCAGTGAATACTAACCAGATGGATTTTTAGTAGACTCTGCATCGTCATCCTCTTCTTCATCATCCGTAGAGTCACTCACTTCACCACGTATCCAATCTTGAGTGCAAATCAAAGCTTTGGCAGTCTTTGGATGAAGGCGGCTCCTGTAGGCATCAAGGACCCTCCCTTCGGTGTTGAATGCACTCTCTGATGCAACAGTTGAGGCTGGAATTGCCAAAATATCACATGCCATGTGTGACAAAATTCTATATTTGCTTGCATTTAGTTGCCACCACAACAAAATATCAAAGGTGGAATCATCAACATTGTCAGAAGAGTTGTCTTCTAAGTACAATTGTATCTTAGATTTTCCTAGTTCTGTATATCTCACGACTTTCTTCTGTTTTAAGAACTTCAATCTGGTGTCCTCCTTCACTCGTGGTTCACATGGATCACATTCAACAGGCCTTTGCATTGCATTTTCTGCACCATCCTTTCCCTTAAAATTCAAAGCATACTCATCGTATAATGCTTGGAAAACTGCTTCCACCTGTCCCACATATTCAGCTACCTCCTCTGACGAGTACAGTTCTGAGTAAGAGAAACGCAAAAACTCAAACTTGTAACGTGGATCTAGAACAGTTACGATGGCTAGAGGCAACATAGCCTCCTTTTCTGTCCAATACTTGTCAAATTTAATGAACATTTTTGTGGCCATACTTCTGATTGAAGCATCTTCATTGTTTTGTAAGGAAATCAACTCTTTCTCTATCTCAAAAATCAAACAAAAAATAGATTGGCAGTTGCATATTTCTGACCAGAAAAGAAGTTAGTTGCAGCATAGAAGTTTTCTAAAATTCCCTTTTATGAGATCCACCTTCTTCCACTCGGAGGGTGACGGGACATCCATCAACTGAAATTCTCGAGTCTTCATTCGATTGAAGACTTTCTGATACAATGTTGCAGATTCAAGCATTAGGAATGTAGAATTCCATCGTGTGCTTACATCCAACTTTAGGGACTTTGTCACTGGAATGTGTTCCTGACATGCGTAATCAAGAAACTCCTGATGACGATGGGCAGAATACTTAATGCATTTCACCATGGTGCGGATTTTTCCAATTATTTCACCAATCTGAGATAGACCATCCTGTATGATAAGGTTTAGAATGTGTGCCCAACATCGAACACGAAAAAAACGACCACCAAGTAAAAGTGAGCTGGTTGTCGCATATTGGTCTACCAAATTCCTTATCACCACATCATTGGTGGACGCATTATCTGCTGTCAACGTGCACAATTTTGTAATATTCCATGAAGCCAACTTGGTAATCATCATATTTGATATGTTATCACCAGTATGACGTAAAGCTAGTGCTGAAAAACTCAGAATTTTCTTCTGCAACTTCCAACAATCATCAATGAAATGAGCTGTGATGACCATATACACCAAATTCTGAATAGAAGACCACATGTCAATTGTTATGCAAATCCTCGCACCTGATTTATTGAGGAGGCTCAACAAATTCCTCTTCTCGACCTCATACAGTTTCATGCAGTCTCTTTTCAGTGTAAAACAAGACATGATATTATATTTAGGTTGTAGACTTCCAACAAAACTGCGAAATTTGAGATTTTCTACAACTGTAAATGGCATTTCTCCAGAGATTACCCATTTGACAAGTTCAGAGCGGTTATGTTCTGGATTAAATTTCCAAGAAGAAATTGTACTCCCTTCATCAGATGTAAGCACATTCAACGTTTGACCTTTCCCATCCTTCTTGTAGTAGAGACATTTATTCTCTAAATGTCGTATTAGATGACTTTTCCCACTTTTATTTGGCATGGTAATGATTTCTTGCAGTGATTACAATGACACATTTCCTTTCCATCAATGGTACCTATCTTTGTCAAATGATTCTAAACCCAAGACTAAGATTGCCGTGAACATTTGTTCTGCCCTTCGGGTTCAACCAAGTCATCTTTCTCTTGTTCTTCTCCTCTCACAACCTCATCCTATATTGCATGAGGGGAGACATCATGCTCATTTTCTATATTCGACATCTACTAACATTGATAATAACATCACAACCACGAGTCAATGACATGCACAATGTCTCATTGGATACAAATCATACAATCATACAACAACAATTATGAATCTAATTCATAATAAAATGACCGAATTTCATTAGAAAAATTCCGATAAACATCAATATATTCAACACATCCATCACATATACTATTCAACAATATAAATCCAAAAAATATATATCAAAGAGGAGAAATAGCAAGGTATACCTCCGGGTATGGGCGGTCAAAGAAGAGGAGATGGTCGGGCTGCGTCGCGAGGAGTGGTGGGCGCACTAGGCGGCGCCGTGGCGGGCCTGTGCGGCTGTGCTGCACGTCCACCTCCAGGTTTGGGCTGGGGCGATGAGGTGGGGTAGCGGTTGGAGGGAGGATGGATGGGAGGTCGGAGGTCGGAGGGGCGGGGGAGGTCGGAGGTTGGAGGGGCGGGGGAGGTCGGTGGTCGGATGGGCGTCGGGCAAATGCGGGCGGGGGCCTGCGGGACTGGGGGTGTCGGGGGTTGGGGGAGTCGGGGGTTGCGGCGGGTTGGGGTGGGGCAATGGGGGGCGGGGCGCAAGGATATCGGGTTTTAGATTTTTTGGGATCGGGCCGGGCCGATAGTCGGGCCGGGTCTATCGGGCCGGAGCTCGGGCCGTAAGTCGGGCCAGCCCGTGGGCTTCAGGCTCGGGTCCGATCATGCCCGAGCCCGGCCCGTTAACTCAATCGGGCCTCGTTATTGGCCCAGGCCCGCCCATTTCTTCGCGGGCTTGGGTTGTGGGCGGGCTTCTTTGGGTCGGGTAACGGGCTGGGTCGGGCCGACCCGTCATTTTGCTCATCCCTAGTTATTGTAAGAGTATGTTCCCGGTAAGACCGTATGTATTGGCGTGAAGTGGCTATCAACCCAAGTCCCATGGTAGAACATATCCAATTAAAGGATGAATCAGGGGTGCACATAGATTGGATAAAATATGTAATCCAATTCAATCTGTTGGAATTGTATTAGATTGGTTTGAATTTATAAGTCTAACCGGTCAAATCGGATTGAAATTTTACAAATCCAGACATTTATGGATTGGATAATATTAAAACCGATCCGTTTCAGTCCTTTAATCCCTTAATAAATAAATAAATAATATATAATAATTCACTATTATTAAAGCTTATTATATATTTAATTTTTTTTGAAAGATATGTGTAAATATCCAAGCCGCTCTCTTTATAGTTTAAGCATATTCCATCTCAAGCTTTACCGAAACCCCACTTGTTGGAAACTTCCTTATCCCATTGGTTGGTTTAAAAAAAAGTAATACTTACCCGCAATGGCCTTCGGACCCTTTAACTTTCCAAACGAAACACCCTTCTTTTTAACAAATACCTAAACCAAAACTCTCTTCAGACCCTTCCAAACGAAACATCCACCTATTTCACACACCTCTCCACCGTCGATTAGCCACAAACGTCTATGCCGGATGCCTTCCTTATCCTCAACCACGCATACATGCAACTAGACCTCATCCCCAGTCAGTTTTCATCATCATCCTCAACTGAGTCGTAATTGTCCCCAGCCGCACACACGTGTAGCTAGACCTTACTCATATATGTGCAACCAGGGCTCGTACTTGGCTCTCCCAGACCTCTCTCAAGCATCTCAAGTTGCCTCCCTCTCGCACTGTGCAGTTGTACACGGTCCTCATCCTATACCCCCCTCGTGCAGAACCCTCCCTCCTACACCACACAACCAAGCATTTTATTTGCACACAACAAAGCAATCACTTTCATGTTATTTGAAGTTCTTATTTGATATACACAACTTTCCATTTTATTCAAAGTCAATGTGATGCTTATACAGTTACTATGGATTACACTCGTGATATTTATAATTAGTTATGCAATGATTGTTTGTACTAAGTCCATTACAAGCATCTATTATTTTTTTCTCAAAGTTAACTATCATTTTATTTACATTTACCCATACTCTCAATTTAGAATCATGATTCAAATATCGAGATCTAGTGTTATACAAACTTAATCATAGCTTAGAAAGTAACAATAGTTGAGAATTGGAAATCCGATCCAACTGTAATCTGGTGGATTGGATTGGGTTTTTCTTGTTTGATGGATTGGATTGAAAAAATAAAAAATTCGTTAATTGTGGATTGGACATAGATTAAACCAAAATCCGGTCTAATCCGATCAATGTGCACCCTTAGGATGAATCCTAACCATCTGTTTTGCTTAACCCAATTGTAGAATCATTTTTCTACACTCTCGTCAAGAACGACGGGTGAAGCTTGCCATATAGAAAATGGGTCTCTCTATATTTCCCTTGAATCAAAATAAAATTATATTTGAGTAATCGGATCCCTTTGTCCTTGGGATCCATTTGTGTTATGATTACTATATAAGCTCCCTAAGGTTAGCGTTCTCAATATTTGTTGTATTCTCAATTCATTACTTGCAATGAAATCTATCGCCGCTACCCAAGGGCGTATCTAGCGTAGGAGTGAACTTTCCACTACTTGCAACAAACTAGTATCAGATCATCGAGTTAATCCGAATCAACGAAGAGATGAAGTTGTGTAATCTGAAGATTGAAAAATTCACAAGAAGGAACAGATTTAATTTATGGCATATTAAGATGCAATCCCTTCTCAAACATCAGGACATCTAAGCATCGTTAGCTTAGGAGAGGGCGTAGGAACTCGAACCCTTTGAGTTAATGGTATAGGGAATAGAAAGTGCATTCAACCATCATGCTATATATGGTGGATGAAATCATTGTGGAGGTTGATGATGAGATAACCATGTAAGATTTATGGTTGAGACTCGAAACTCTGTGCATGATAAAGTCTCTAACTAGTATTTTATTGGTGAAGCAATGGTTGTTTTCTCTCTACATGCAAGAAGGTACTTTTCTTAAAAAGCATCTACATCACTTAAATAGGTTGTTGATTCATTTCAGAAACATAGATATTAAGATAGAAAACATAGGATGTTGCTTTCATTATATTGGTTAATTTTCCACTATTATATTAAAATTCATTCAATCATTTGTTATGGGAAGAGGAGAGATAACCCTAAAGGTAGTTCACACAACCTTGCACATAGGTGAACTTTGGCACATGGCTATTGGTAAGAAGGATATCGGGTTTTTGGATTGATTACGATTCATGGGATGAGTCACGGTGGTTCTGGGAATGATAAGAAAAGAATTGCATTATAAGAACAATAATTATTGTAAGAGAGATTGTCCCAAGAAGAAAGCAAATGCCACAATGAAGATTTTGAAGATGATTTGGTCCTCACCATCACATATCAAAGGTTGAGTAATAACATATGTATACTAGATTCCGGTTGTTTTTACCTTATGAACTTCAATGCATATTGGTTCTCCACCTATGAGAAGATAGATAGTGGAAACATCATCATGAGAATGATGCACCATAGAGGAATTTGGTATGTGAAATTCAAGACATATGTCAAAGTCATGAGGACAATGAAAAAAGTTCATCACGTTACTAGTCTTAGAAAGAACCTAATATTCCTTGGAGTTTGAACTCTAAAGAGTATATGTATATGGTTAGGGTTAAATTATGTAGGTTGTCAAAGGTGGAGCAATTGCCATCAAGAGAAAAAAATAGAACATCATATAAATTATCCATGAGCTATAATGGTATCTCGAGCTATGAAATCAGAATTAGAGTGTGGCATATGAGTATAAGGAACATGGGTCAATGCGTATGAATATCATTAATCAGAAAGGTCTCATTGGAGATTTAAAAGATCAGAGTTGGAATTCTGTTAGTATTTTATGTTTGGTAAACATCACATGACGCAATTTAGTATAGTTCACAAGATGAAGATGATGCTTGACTACATTCACGTTGATTATTGGAGCCCTTCTCGTATTCCATCATTGACAGGTTCCAGGTATTTCATGTATGTAATTGATATTATTTTAGGATGATTTGTGCTTTCATGATAAAGCATAAGAGATGGGCATTTACGACTTTCAGACAATGGAAAATTTTTGTTAAGAATAACATTTCTAAAAAGGTCAAGTATTCACATATTGATAATGGATCGGAGTTCAGTTCATTAGATTTCAATGAGTTTTGCAAGGAAGAGGTTGTTACGAGATACCATTATTTCAAGTATACCCCATGACAAAATAGACTTGTAGAATGAATAACAATTGTTTTGGAGAGAGGAAGGTGCATTCTCACTAAATGTTGTTCTTTGTAGATCATTCTGGGTTGAAGTTATGAATACAACTTATTCCTTGGTGAATCAGAGTCATGCATCAGCTATCAACTGCAAGATACCTTTTTAGATATGGCCAGGTAAGCATGTTGATTATTCTATTTGTATGTCTTTGATATTGTTGCTTACTATCATGTCGGTGAAGTAAAGTTAGAATCAAGGACAAAGAAATGTGTATTTACCAGTCACTATGTGGGAGAACAAGTTCTATGATTTACTGGAGAAACAAGTTTGTTGATGTAGTGAAGTTTGAATTAGAAGTAATTAGTGATCAAGGTATTGATAACACTACTCTGATCTGACAAATGATGAAGGGATAGTGTTACTATTGATCAACCTCATAGATATATACATCAAACTCAAAGATATGATTTTGAATATATGGTTGACTACAGGTTGCTAATGAGGCAGTGTATGTAGAGTCGTCCACTTACAAGGAGACTATAGTAGGGGCGGAATTCGAATAGTGGATTGCTGCTATGGGTTAAGAGATGGAGTCTCTCTATAGGAATAAAACTTGAAGCTTGTCGTTTTGCCGAACTAGAAGAAAGTCGTTTCTTGCAAATGGATCTTCAAGAAAATGATACAAGACTTATGCAGTAAAAGCATCATATATAAGGCACGTCTGATTATGAAGGGATACAATCAGGAGGAAGGCATGAAATACAATGATATTTTCTCACATGTTGTAATATATGCATCTATAAGGGTATTACTAGATATTGTAGCACATCGAGGCTTTGAGATAGAGAAGGTAAAGGTGATGATATATCCGTGGCATGATGAACTCAAAGGCGACATTATTATGAGCCAATTAGAGGGATTTGCATTTTAAGGAAAGGAAGATGATGATGCATATTGAAGAAATCCTCATATGGGTTCAAATAGTATTTTTAGAAATAGTAAAGCATGTTTCATAGGTTCATGATTAGTCTTGGATTCTATATGATCACATATGATTATTATTTTTACTACAACAAGGTTGAGGATGAGTCCTTCATCCATCTATTGCTCTATTTGATGGCATGTTGATTGCTATAAAGAAGAAAAGTGCCATAAATGTTTTGAAGAAGATCCTTAGTGCAGATTTTGTTATGAATGACCCTGATGCAATAAAGAAGATTTTGGATATGGGAAGCATCAGAGATCATGTAAAGGGAAAGTTTTTTTTATTCCAGAAGAACTGCATTAAGAAGGTTTTGATGAGATTTGAAATGTCTACATGATGAGCATGGAAATCCCTACAATAATTTTGTGAAATTAATGACGACGTCGAAGTTGTTGTAGTTGAGAAATCTAACGATTCGTAAAAAATTATCACATCAATAAATGATATGAAGAATCAAGTGTCAATGCGATCGAATTTATTTATTTTACTTGGTTAAGTCCCAAGGTCAAACTCAGGGAGGTAATATGAGGGTTCAGGATCAATCTCTAAATAATTCAAAAAATTTGGTTTTCAGAGAGATAGAAGAAGAATATTTTTGGTGTTTTTATCTTTTTCAGCTTTCTTGTGAATTTTTAATTTAAGAGATGTAATTAATTCAAAAAATGTATATTATGCATTAATTTTAAAAATAACTTTTAATGCAGAGAAAATAATGCAATACTATGTGGTGCAAGAAATAAAATAAGTGCAATTTTTATTGATATTTAAATGATGCAAGAATATACTGATGATGCCAAGATGAAGGTGAATGTCAAGCAACAAATCAGACCAAGCCAAGTCAATTAATCCAAATAGCCACCCCTTTATTTAATCTCAAAGATATTTTATCAATTAAAATCAAATTAATCTCCCCAATAAATATCCCCAAATTAATAAATAAATTAATGAACAATAAAATCAATGAATAAGAATAAAGAAACTCAAAGTGAACAAAATGAACTCTTAATTTATTAAAGCTCAGAAATGTTACCAACAATGGAATTAATAGATTTATATGAAAGACAATCAGATAGGGATTAAAACAACGTGAATGTGAAAATCCTATAAATAATGCTCAAAATATGATCAAATGTAGTTTAGGTATTATTTTATAATATAAATAAATAAATACTTGTACTTATACCCCTATAAAGGATCATTCTATAATTTTCAATAACTAAAGGACCTCCTCTGTAAATTACCCCTAGAGCGGGTATACTTGTAATTCTGGAGAATGGTGAGGACTTTGCTACAAATTGTCCATGTTCATGTGCATCGCGCATGACCCTCAACCTCCTTTGGAATTTGATGAAAGCTACAGGGTGGCGGGGTGCTGGAATTTGCTCGCAAGCATGTGCAGCGCACGTGGTGGTCGCAGGCTCGGGCGGTGGCTTGAGTGAATCCTTCATGCATCAGCTTCTGCTAGCTTCAATGCTATCCAGAGCATGAGGCTCTAATTGTGGTTAGATTTCGATCAGAAGCGTCAGATGCCGATTGATCCTAGTTGAGAATGTGGCGAGAATGGACGACCTGGATCTCTTTTGTTCTTTATCTTGCGGTTCTTGCTGGTGCAGATGTGGGTTGTGCTCATGGTAGTTGGGAGAAGGTGAGGTTGCTCTGACGTCCGACACATGGCCAAGGGTCATCGAGGCGGTGGTGGCTGGCTGCAAACGTCAGTGATACGGAGGGCGAGAGGGTGAAGCTCCAATGGTCGGCGGAGGAGTGGAGTGTGTCGATGAAGGGTTACAAAAAGATAGAATAGAAGGAAAGGAGCGAGGAGGTGGTGATGATGGTTGTGCGTCGTCGATCGGAGATGGGGTTGGGAAGTTGCAGAAGAAGGCCGGAGAGAGAAGGGGAAGTTTGGATTAGAGGACGAAAAAGGAGAATAAGAAGCAGACCATGAAAGAAGGGAATATGGTTTTTGGAGGTTCACATGGGCTAGAGGGTCAAGGGATTCAACTCCGGTCGCAACCACCGTACTCTTTTGAGTAGTATGTGGCTCAACAGCTCGATACGTGAAGCAGCAACATGAAGAATTGGTTCCCCGTGGATCTTTCTTGTTGGAAATCTTCGTAAGAGGGATTGAAGACTGTTATCACTACTCCTGTTTCTCAACTTGCTCCCTTTCTCTCTAATGCCGCTGGATATCAGAGAACTTGGTGGATATCATGACAGGTCGTTGACCGTGGATTAAATAGGAGATGGGCATTAAGAGATTGATCGATGAGGGGGCAACAACAATAACAGATAGGAAGAGAGGGATCGACCACAGTGGTTGCAGGGTTAGGTTAAGGGGATAAGGGCGGTTGGTGGTCGGAGATTTAGGGATTGAGGATTCAACAACTTGAAGCTTCATATTAGCGGACGATGGGTTCTGAAGAAGGGGGGAAAGTTGATGGTTTGGTCGAAGATAGGATAAGAGAAGATGGAAGAGGTCGTCGGGTTTTTGGGTTTTGGCCAGGTTGTGGTTGTTGTCGAAAATAAGGGAACAGAGATAACGGTGGTTAGGGTTACCAGGTAGTTGGGTGGCTGGAGAAAAGAAGGTCGGAGAAGAGAGGAGTCGGCGGTGCACGGATGGGGCTTAGCAGAGAGGGAAGGTGGTGTCATGCGCCTAGCGCGTGAGGAAGGAAGCAAGAAGATCACGTTCTAGGCACATGACGGGGCAAGAGCTAAGGGTCACGTGCTAGGCACATGACTTTGAAGATGTTGAGGAGAAGCATACCCTCATGTGCAGGGCATGTGAGGAGAGAGGGTCGGCGGAAGAGCACATGCCTGACACGTGGAGAGAGAAATGGAGGGGTGACTAGGGCTAGGTGGCCCAATGAGTTGACTATGAAAGTTGACCAGTGCATGACTTAAATAGATTAAAAATAGTAAACAATCTCTTATCTAAAAATGCATAACATGAAATTTTTTTGACTAAATGTGATCTATCATGTTCATGGAGGACCCAAGTGCACATGAGATGCAGAATGAAAGATATGTAATATTTTTGGTGATATTTTATGTATAAAATATCATTCTTTTATCTTTTTAATTTTTATTTGATTTTTTATGCTTGGATAATTGATGCAAAATTCAAATATACCATAAAATAATGCATTGGACTCAAATGATATTTTTTTTGGATTTTTATGGGTTGAGCTAATGTTAAAATAAATTAAGGATGTGGAATATGTACTGATGAATCAAGTTAGAAAGCTCAATTCAGAATTGTTCTTTTTTATTATTTTTCTATTTATTTTGGATTTTGATTGTTATGTATTTTATTAAAGCAATGAATGAGTTAAAGAAATAGAAAACAAAATAATTAAAATAAGTGAAATATACGCATGAGAAGATGGGTTAAAACCAACTAAAATACACAATGTGCAAAAGAGGACCAAAATTAAATTTTCACAAATGGAACGTGATTCCTTTGAATTTGGTCTTGATTTGTTGATATTTGAGCATACATTAATTCAAAAGTAAGTAGAGTTCATTTAGACACTGTATGAGAAAGATACCGACGTTTTTGTCTGTTTATCTTGAAATTAGGGTTTGAGATTATTTTGTATATGGACAAGTTAGCATTTTTTTGGATTTTTCATGGATTGAGGTTAGTGATATTTACACGTTGGATTAATTTCATGTCAATTGGAGTTAACATGAATTAATTAAAAACGGGTGCAATTTGGTGAAAAATGCATGGATGATTATGAATGCAACATGAAGTATTAGTTTATGCAAATTATTTAAGGTTGCTTGGAAGTTAATTTTATGAAGTTAACTTGCAAATGAACCTTATTATGGGAGCGGAGATCTACTTTCATCTAATTAGAGTAATGAATCAATTATTCATTAACCCCCTATACTTAAACCTTGCTCATCCTTGAGCAACTAAAGGAATGAAGCAGTGAAATGAGATTGGGTTCCATACCAAGATCATGAGCAAAAGGTAAAAACAAAGCTAGAACTGACCTTTGGATTAATAGTTTAACGGAACTCCTGTGAGAAGTCATCTTAGATCAATCCCCCTCCCAAAGCATACCTAATGAATATTGAACAAATGTCTCATGTGTGTGAAGTGTTTATCTCTTCCCATCAAGAATGATGGACAACCATGCAAACCTCTCCTCCAATAACACATCATTGAGTAGTCAGGTATTTCCTTCCAAGTTCAGGTACGTGTTGTGACACAATCGAAGGGGGGAGAAAATAGAAGAATAAGAAGAGAATTGGAGTGTGACCAGTGTAGCCATATCTCCCTGTGAAGTCGGCCAATTTAGCCAATACTCCACCAAGATCTGCAGATTGACTGAAGCTTGGACCTTTTTGGTCAAATATTTATTTGGTAGTTGGCTTATTTTGGTATGGATTTTTGGTTGCTCTACATGGATCTTTAGTGCCCCTAGGAATATATAATCTTTCTTTCCCACACATGTTTTAAGGTCCTAGAAAAATTGTGCCAGTAGTCCATCCCTCATCTGAAGCTTTATTTCAACTTGTACTCCAATCTTTAGATGTCTACGCTACCCGAAAAAAGACTCATGTAGTCTTTAAACATCCTA